>CM047815.1:9101551-9161551 GCA_026214975.1 Gentiana macrophylla
TGTATGTTGTGGATTGGTCTCTACTGATTCGAAGCAGCTTTGATTGTGCATACCAAATGCTGAACTCAATGGTTATGGCACAAGAAGTTAAATCATCTAAATTTTGATGATATTAATCAGTTAGTGAAGAAGAAGTTGGTGGTTGGTTTACACGAGATCACATTCAAGAAGGATGCTATACGTGATGCATGTCGACAAGGTAAGCAGATAAAGTCAAGTTTCAAGTCAAAGACTAAACAATCAACTAACGAGTGTTGGAGCTTATGCGTGGATCTTTTGGACCAATAACTCCAACAAGTGTAATGAGGGAAGAAATACACCTTAGTGGTTGTGGATGATTTTCTAGATACACTTGGGTGATATTCATGAACAAGAAAAGCGAGACACTCCAAAAGCTTGCCTAATCTTTTGAAGAGATTACAAAATGAGAAAAGTTTACTTGATTATAAAGATTAGATCGGATCGAGTCTTGAATTTCTCAACAAAGTTATAAGAGAATATTGTGAGCACGAATGGTGTACTCCATCAACTTCTTCTTCTTTGGTACACCTCGACAAAATGGGAGTTCTTTGAAAGAAAAGCAGGACATTGAAGAAGCGGGAAGAACAATGATTTGTGAAGCATTGCTACTGAGAGATATTGTTTGAAGCGATAAATCTGACATACTATACACAAAATAGAACATCGATGATAAACAAGAAGGCTGCTTGAAGACACCTTATGAGATGGAATGGAAGGATACCTAATATATCCTATTTTCACCCATTTGGAAGCAAATGTTTTATTCTAAATCATAAAAGTTCATTTGAAAACATTCCAGCAAAATCGGATGAAGGAATTTTCTTAGGATATTCTTGATCGTGAGCATTCGAGTCTTGAACAAAGAACAACTGAAACATGAAGAAACAATCAATGTTGTGTTTGATGAACCTAAGTTTCTTGGTATGGAAGATAAAGTGTGAACTTTGAAAATCAACAAATCAGCGATCAGTTGTGTTGAAGTTTTGGAAAGATTCAATGACCTAAAAGTTTAAATCTGCCCTGCTGAACACCTGCTTGACAATGTTCTTGATGCAACAAATGAAGCAATTCAAGGATCTGTGGCCCCCTGTAGAAGAAACTAGTGAGACCTACTGAAGATGATATTCTGAAAATCAAAATAACCATAATCCACAATGGTTAAAAAAATCACCTATTTGAACAAGTTATTGGCAATGTCTGACAAGGTGTGAGGACTAAGACAAGCTGGAAGCTATGTTTACTTGTTTTCTATCTCAAATGGAACTAAAGTTGTTGAAGAAGCAATTTGAGATCAGTTGGATAATTGCTATGCAAGAAGAATTAAATGAATTTGAAAGAAATCAAGTTTGGACACTTAGTTGAAAGCCGGCTCATACAAATATCATTGGTACTAAATGGGTATCTGAAATAAACTTGATGAATCTGGTACCATTGTTAGAAATAAGGCAGACTAGTTGCAAAGGCTATTCTCAAGCGGAAGGAATAGATTTTGATGAGACTTATGCACTGTTGCAAGATTGGAAGCTATCAGTTATTCTTGGCACATCTTGCATATAAGAACTTCAAAGTATATCAAATGGATGTCAAGAGTGCATTTTTGAATGGTATCAGAGAGGAGGAGGTGTATGTTCGACAACCTCCTGGATTTGAGAGTTAAAGATCAAGAAGATAAAGTGTATAGACTCAACAAAGCACTTTATGGTTAAGCTTGAGCACCAGAGCATGGTATGAGACTCATCTCAATTCTTGGTGGACAATGGTTTTACAAAAGGGACCATTGACAAGACACTTTTGAGAATCGAGTGAAGGGGACAACACCTGTTTGGTACAAATTTATGTGGATGACATAATTTTTGGTTACGAGAATGACTTACTTTGTGAAAAGTTTGCAAACTAATGAAAAAGCAAATTCCAAATGAGTATGATGGGAGAAATGAATTACTTCTTGGGATTGCAAGTTAAGCTTGATTGAAAGATGGAATCTTCATTCATCAAACCAAGTATACCAAAGAGTTGCTAAAGAAATTTGGTATGGAAAGCGACACTAAGAGCTCAACTCCTATGAGTACAAACATGATTGGATGAAGATATAGAAGGCAAAGATGTTGATCGGACTTTGTCTGAGGAAGGATGATAGGAAGTCTCTTTGTATCTCTCTTTGCCAATGAGACTGATATATCCTTTCTTTGTAGGTGTTTGTGCAGATTTCAATCAAACTAAAGAAAGTCATTTAGGTCTTTGTCAAAGAGTTCTTAAGTATCTAAAAGAGACTTTGGGAGTAGGAATTTGGTATTCAAGGAAGGAAGCTTCAAGGTAATATCCTACTCGGATTACGATTATCTTTGGATGCAAGATTGATAGAAAAAGCACCTCGGGGAACACAGTCGAGTTAATGGGAAATATTTGGTCTCTGGTTTAGCAAAAGCAATTCTATTTCAACTTCCCTTTCTTGAAAGTGAATACATTCTTTATTTGGAGATTCTTGTGCACTAAATACTATGGCTAAGACAACAATTAAGGGATTATGGAATTGAAGAAGGAAATTCAATCATGTGTGACAACACAAGTGCAATTACAATCACGAGAAAATCTGTTTTGCATTCAGAACCAAGCACATTGATGTGAGACATCATTTTATAAGAATCATGTTGAAAAGAAAGATGTGGTGGTTCTATACATCCACTCTTGAAGATCAACTTCTTGATATTTTCACTAAGCCACTTGATAGTGAAAGATTTGCCAAATTAAGGGTGAACTTGGAATCATAAAGATTGGTGATATTGACCGGTGTCTTTGGAAATTCACCAGAGGGTTAGTCTTTGCTATGTTGGGTGAGCTCACTTAGCAGATTAGTCATTGGTATCAACAATTCCATGTACTTATGTTTGAACAATTGAGCAAATGAGGTTGCCAAGAGTTGGTCTTTGTCATGTTGGGTGAGCTCACTTGGCCAGATCGAGTCATTGGTATTAAACTTCATATTGTATTATCAATTGAACAAAACAAGGAGAAAACAAGGATCGTGAGTCACTTTATCGGCCATTTGCTGAAGCAAATTATCAATGATTTGAGCCCACCTCTTGAAGGATACCTTCTTTGAAGAGAATTTTACTCGATCAAAGTTATTAAGGTCAAAAAAGCGATTTGGCGGGATATTTATTTTATCCATTATTACCACGGTTAAACCATCCATGATTTACAAGCGTTATGGTGGAGTAATGAGCCACGTGTCAAGGCGAAATTTATTGATTAATCGTGGTTACATCAATGTCGTGCTATGTGCGGTTACAACTACCCCATGTCTATATATTGAGACTATTACTCGGGGAGAATCGACACTTGCAAATCTACTTTATCAACGCAATTGTTACCTTTGTGTGAACCTGATTTGAGATTCAATCTTCTTCATCTCATTCTTCTCATTATAATGGCGGAAAAAGTTGATGTACAAATTGAATCGAGCCAAAGTGTTAGAGTTTTGTTGAAGATGCAAGCAGTGAGCGGCCATTAACATTGGTCGAGAAGAATAAGGAGGTATGTCGAGTCTGGAAAATGTGTTAAACATAATTTGGACACAATTTCTTATACAAATGTTGTCGAGTTTACTGGAGAAACATTCAAATAAAGGAAGGAGGCTGAAGCATTTAAGGCTAGCTGTAAATGGGCGAAATTGAAGTTTCCCAGGTCTCTTGAGGGAAGTTTTGGATTTGTTGAAGTGGTGGGCGGCTCTGTCAATCACGAGGCAATGGGATTGGACAAATTGGCGTTTGTAGATCAGATTAAGGCGAGATCACGAGAAATCAAATCCGTTCGAGGCATCAGCGAAAACACATTGGTATTGAATACGATCTTTGAGCAAGCTCATTGCAAAAGAACATACTTGGGCTAAGTGGCGGTATGGACACTCTATCGAGGACCCAAGATAGAGTTGATGATTATCATCTGTAGGAGCATGAAGTTTAGTGGGCGGGTGCTTTATTCATTATATGAAGAAAGTGGCCAAGGAAGAGTTTAGGGAAGAGAAAGTCCAAGGCAGCACATACTTAGGATTAATGGTCAGACTCTTTGAATCATCTTGAAATTCTGATGTAACTTTTGTGGATATTAATCGGTCTAGATACAAGAAGGAGATTGATTATGCAATTCTGGACTTGATGATGATGAAGAAATTCTTTGGAGAAGGCTGGTGATGATAATGATGATGGAGATGATGGTGATCTGGTGGTGGCGGAGTTCGAGCAAACTAAGAAGATTTCCATCAAACCTCTTGCACCAAAGAAAGCTGGCTGGAAGAGGAAGAAGAGTGTTGATGTTAGAAAGACTACGAAGTCACGAAAACAAAAAAGAACAAGAAAGGAAAGCAGCCTGTTGTTGAGTGTGAGGAGTCAAGTGGGAGTTCTTGACCTGTGTGGCTTCAAGAAAAAGCTGTTGGTGAAATTCTTAGAGAACAACGAGAAGGAAGCAAGTAGAAAAGAAAATTGACTAGAAAAGATGATGATGATGAACCCCTATCCAGAGGATGAAGGAAGTTGCCAAAAGAAGAAATATGGCAGGGAAAGAGTTGAAAAATTTGGAGGCACAGAGGGCCCAGAAGAAGCATCGATAGAGGAGGAAGAAGAAATTTGTTGGGTGAGCCTCTAACTATCATTCCACGGTTGTTATCGGTGATTCCTCCAATGAAAAAGTTATCAAGTCCGCGATCTTTGAGCAGGTTGTTTTTGAGCAATGTAGAGGATGTCTGACGATCTGCGACTCTGAGCTTTCTTTGTAGTATCCTTTGAAGAACCCGACAAACCACGAACTGAACCTCTTTGTGGTGGTTGAAGAGGTGATGAGAGACTTGGTTGAAGACCACGCAAATTTGGCAATAGTTCGAGGGAAGAAGCGATCTGCTTTGCTAACCTGGCGATGAGCATGTAAGTCGAGGGGAACCAAGTGTGATCTGAGATGGAAGTAGCGGTACAAATGTACAATCTACGACAACTTTCTTTGACTTTCAAACATCTGTAGAAGATACTATGAATCAGCTTGTTGGAACCTTTGGAGGTCAACAAGCTCTGGGAAGCTTGCTCCGAGAAGATCTTTTATGCCATTTGAGAGGCATGTGAAAAGAGCAAGAAAAGCGAAGAGTATGTGGATCCCAAACTTGACAAATTGCCGATTATTTCCAATGGAAGTTTGGTTTCTATAAGAGACAAAAGCATTTCTTGAACCAATGAGATCTTGAAGAATGGGCTTTTGCAGGCGGGAGTGGAGAACTTGGTGGATCGATTGATACAACCTTCTTTGCAATCAAGATTGATGGATTTATTTGATGAGCAACGAAGGAGGAGGGTATCAAATTTAGAGATCAAGAGTTGGTCTGATGATTCTTCCTCATCATCGGATAGTAGAGAGACTTTCCCTACGGACCGGGGAGGAGAATCAAGTGAAATTTTGCCTAACACATGTACCATCGTACCTTGATCCAGCGATCTTTGGAAGATCTGCTTGAGGGGCGTGTTGGAGAGATGGATGAGGATCTCTGAGGATCTCACCATGGATGATCTGGAGGCATTGATCAATGAAGGCATTACTCTGAGTCTTGGTAGGGTGGTGATGAACCAAGTACATTCCATGTTGTAGAGCCTCTTGCACAAGGCGATCTTTGGGACAGTGAGGATTTGGATGGAGAAAAGGTTCTTGATTTCAATGAACCTAGTGCCGACTCACGAAGAGTCAATTGAATATCAGAGGCCAGTTTGACATTGAAGGCACTCGACTAAAGCGCCATCATCACTGCACAAGATTGGTCATCTTTGAAGGTTTCCAAGTGGATAATACCAATATATTCAATCCACGAGGAAGTTGAAGAGGAGAGTGCAGTTCTTTGGGATACAAAGCGACACTGGACAAGGTTGGAGCAGAGAGTGCAGTTCTTTGAGTCTCAAGCGGCACACTGGACAAGGTTGGAACGATTTGGGTTTGGAGAAACCCACTGTTGTTGTTGAAAGCTGCTTTGTAGTGGAGCTGCTTTGGAGCCAAGGCCCCTTTGTAGGAAAAGATAGTCGGTGATGCTGCATTAATGAGATGGCATTTCTTTGGACTATGACTTCTGATGATGAAGAGTTTCAAATTTTTGGAGAAGAAGAAGTTGTTGAAGAACTTGCACAAGATCCTATCCTTGAAGATGTTCTTGGTGCAATGGTTGAGAAGGACCTCCCCCTATTTGGGAGAGATTTGAGTAGAGCCATGGTCATCGGCCGGACCATGAGGCACAATATAGAGTTGAGAACTGCTTGATGGATCTGCGATAGTAGAATGGCGATGGAGTGCCAATTGAAGTTGTCAATGAGTTAGAAGCTGTAAGAAATGATATGTGATTGAGAACTCAATTGGATGAGCAAACAATTTGAAGAAGCGTGAAGATGGTAAATGATAATAGACAATCTCTAACGTCTGATTTGCTTCAAACTTTGCATCTACTCAAAATCTTTGTGAATGATCGATATATGATGTAAGATATATCAAGCAAGGAATACAGCTTTGAAGGACAAGTTTTGAAAGATCAACTTACATCCGTTCATCAAAAACTTGACAAGCTTCTTTGAAAGCTATGAGCTGCGGTGCACAACAACTTTGCTATGCGATCCCAAATTCTTGAAAGGATCAGCAATTTGGAAGAGACCTGCAATCAAGGATTACTTCACTTGATACTAGGCTGGAACTATGGCGGGTCAATTAATTGCAGTGATAGTATCACGAGGAAGCTATTCATGGCCTAAATCTCACGTTTGTTGATGATGTCACTAAGGGAAGAGGGCCAATCATTTTGCGACAAAGGAAGGTGCCGGACTCTTTGCCTGAAGAGATGGGTGATGATACAAATGCCTTTGGCAGCTTTGCACTTTGGAGTGCAACTTCTTGATGATCTCTATCACGCAGTACAAGAAAGAGTTTCATATGAAGAAGACCACTATCGTGACATGGGATTTCATGAAGGTCTTAACTCTTTCTTGAGTTTGAAGTTTTTGGGAGGCAAGGATTAGAGCTTTAGAGCATCTACCAGGAGATAGAAGGAGTAGAGGTGAAAAGGTCTTTGCCAATTACAAAAGCAAAGATTCCTTTGAATGAATTTAGGAAATTTGTATATGAAGTTTGGCTTGAGGGTGAATCGAGATCAATCTTGTCTGCTGAAGCATGGAATTGGTGGAAACAAGTCAATTCTTACATTGACTTTACACTTATTGAGAATGAATGGATGGTTGAAATGATAGAAGAGATCGAGAGCCTATCGAGAGCAAAGTGAGAAGGCTAGACAAGAAAGAGAAAAGAGACAATAGATCGGCTACTTTTCATTGTTTATCTTTCTTTGTATCTAGTTGTAATAGCTTGTGAACAAATATTTATAATGAGAATTGACTAAATTTGTTACATTTGTGTTTTATCTTTTGCTTTCTTTGATTAGGTGAGGTAGTGGCATAAATCACCAAAGGGAAATTGTTGGACTTATTTCTCGGTTTTGATGATGAGTGCCATACTAGGTTATTATAGTGCAAAGGCAAAAGATGTCTAGATAAAATGTATAGGTTTATTAGAGTTTGATTCATAAATAGGTTTGATCAAACAAGCCTTTGTAAAAGGCTGGCATTTGTTTATCGTGAGGCTAGTCTAGAATCGATGGGGTAGATAGGTCGATGGTGAGTGCAACTTTCTTTGAAGGCGAAGGCCCGAAGGTGAGGTTCAAACTCGGTAAATGAAGGCTAAGGGATCAAACTTAGTATTTAATGTCAAGGATATGGGATCGGAATTTAGGCAAATCTGTGATGACCTAAGCGATTACATATACCTTGTGTAGAAAATCTAAGTTCCACAAGTTGGATGATGTTTGGAACTTAGTTATACTTTAAATGATGTAAACCAACTTCACAAACAAAAGTTGGATATAAGGATTAATTTGCATTATATTTTTGAGACAAAAATATGATGTTCGTGATGATTGATTTTACTGTGGTGATGAACTTCTTTGATATATATACCTCGATTAATTCAAGATTATTGGGAAGTTACATGGATAAAAGCGACCAACTACCTCGACTTATCAAGCAAATCAAAGTGAGATTAAAAAAGCGTTAGGATGATCCATATTTTTATCCATTGGATACAAGTCAAAGGGTGGGCAATTTGCTTTGTCAAAAAGTAATCTGGCGGTGTCGATCCACATGAATAGTGACGAGAATCACGGTGAGGATGGGACAAATACAAGGCAGTCATTTGAATTTCAAATTCAAGTCACATGCATTCCTACCTATAAATAGAGGACTTTCAACTCAAAAAAAAAAAAAAGATGATGAATTTTGAGATAAACTTTAAGTGATAACAACTTGAAAGTGAAAAACACCTGCTTGAACTTCTTGAGCTTAAGGCTCTTGATCTAGTTATTTTCTTCAAGTGCATTACGTGTTCAATTTGCATCAAGCATACTGCTTGAAGGCGCAAAGCTGCTGATTATATCATCCTAATCAAGGCTGCTTTGCAATTGAATCATTACTTGATTCATTCTTTATTTTATAAAGAACTCTTGAAAACAGTGAAGCATCATTGGTGTGGCTTTGTTGGTTTGTGGTGGAGGGTGGTGAAGAGGCAATTCTACCCTTCAAGGACCAGTGGAAGACTCGGGGCGACAATCTACTTGTTCTTAGTTTTAGTTTGTGAAGCCATAGTTATTGGTGAAGGACAAGCAACCTGGGACTCTTTGTAGCGAGATAACTCAAAGATTACTAGTGAATTTCCTCCAACATCACCAGGAGAAGAGTGGGCGTCTGAGGATTACATCACACTGGAACCACTATAAAAATCTCTCTACTTACTTCTGCATTTATTTTACGCACTTAGTCATTATTCATATCAACTCTTTGAATCTAGCAAGTGAAATCACACCACATTACACTCTGAGTATCTAATACTTAGTAACATATTTAACAACAAGTAACAAGGCTTAATTTTGATATTATTCCATTTGCACAAATTGACAAAGTGGCTGTCGATGAACTCTTGTTTATCGGTGAGCTCACGAAGTCTCAACGAGACTCTTGAAGTATCGTAATTTCTTTGAAGTGCGAAATTGTTAACTCAAAGTTTTAAGTGTTAAGTTTATTCACCCCCCCTCTAAACTTAACTAAAGCCTTTTCAAGGGACCAGCGGCTATTCCACCTCTTATGTTCGTGAGGCGTAGTAGCAAACTTGTTTGCATCAACATATCTGATTGATTTGAGGGGGTGTGGAAATATTCTGCATTACTTGGCCAGATTGATGAGTCTCTTTGAAGTTCGACAGTGCCAATGACCTCGAGAAATTCGTCTGAGGATATTTTGTAGACTTTATTTAATTATAAAAGACATATTAATTGTGATACATATAAACAATTAATATGTCAAACTCTAGTTTACTTTATGTCATAGACACAATTAATATGTCATAGACATAGCTTTTACTTTTACTTTTGCATGCTTGCAGCCCACATCTACATACTCAGTGGCGCCCAAGCTAGTGCTAGTCTCTCTCAATTGTATCTATTTATACACCTCTCATATCAATGAATAAACTAAGTTGAAGTTTACTCTTGTGTTTATCACATTCTCAAACTCTCTTCAACATAATATATGATTAATAAATTTGCTACTTCAACTAGTTAACATACTCTTTATACCATCGATTAGTGAACTAAATGTCTAATTAATTAGTTCCAAAACATTAAGAGGTTTTATTTCAATTCAATCATGCATCCGAATATTCAACACTAAGCGTATAATATTTCAAAAAATTCCCAAATTTTGCAATAATATTAAGCTAAGTGTAGTATGCATAATCGGGCAATGCAAGGATCAGAGATGCGTCGATAATGTCTACAATGTCCCTGGCCTTTACCAACTCTCTATCGAAGGCCATGGAAAGAAGCGATTGCCTTGAATGATGCTTTGCCAAATAATGAGAGGGTAACTTGTAATGGAGGCGATTTGAAGTCACCGGTATCAAAGTATTTTCTTTGAGAACTCGGTGAGATGGTGTTCGGTTAATTCAATATTAGCCTTCTTTGCTTTGCTAATAGTGCCATATTAAAGCACTCAAGATCTCTAAAGCCAGGCCACCATCCTTTTTATAAGCGCTCCTCGGAGATTTCTAATGAATTTTATTTTTGCCTTCGAAGAACCCCAAAGAGTTGCCTCATTTTTGTCCCTAGGTCCGAGATCAAAGATTTTGGAAGGAAAAAAGCATTGTATGACGTACTATGGAAGGTATGGATAACTGACTTAATCAACACCTCTTTGCCTGCAGAGGAAACAATTTGCCTTTCCATCCGTTTAACTTTTTCATGGCTCTTTCTTTCATGTATGGAAAAAATATTTTTCTTTGGCTTACTTATAACAAAGGAAGGCCAAGTAGTTTTCACACCTCAACAAAGAAGACCGTTTCACTAAATTTTCAGAATGGTCAACGAAGAGGACCGTTTCACCAAATTGATTCAAGGAGGATGTTTACAATTCATATGCCACAAAATTATAACCTCGCATGTCGCATATGAATTGAGCTTTTTAGTGAAAGCTGGGAAAATGGTCAAAATCATTTATTTAAATAATCAAACATGCGGATGAGGCTTTGCTCAACAATGGCCTAGAGTAAGTCACGAGGCGCGAAGGTCTCGAGTTCAAATCTCTTTGGAGGCTATAATTTAAGTTGTACACATAATATGTGATGTAAATACTTGTAGTGTTTTTCTTTCATTTGTAATAAAAAAAAATCAAACATGAGCTAATTTTAAACCTATAAATCTTGTGTTGATTATGATTAACATTACCTTCAGTGTATAGAAAAATCTCTACAATTCAGTGTTCTTCCGGTGCTATTTTTAGCTTCTGGTAACAATATTTTCTCTGTTTTGTTACTTGCAATTTTATCTCAAAACAACAATGAAATTCTAAATGATAAAATAACATGAAATACTATGTGTAAGTAGAAGAGCTAAAATTATTATTTCATACTATTTTATAATGTAAAGTTTCATTACTCATCTTGAAATATTATTTGTTATTAAATATCAGGCAGGAGCATCTTTTACATATCACGCTATTAAACGGCGCATAAATCAGAATGTTGTTAATTATTAACTTAATTTGAGTCGAGGAAGTTAAGTGTTTTAGGCCAAATCTTGGTTAGAATTCCTATTTCATACATTAACCCAAATTAGGGCAAAACAATTCAACGATTCTATCTAAATTTGAGTCGAGAATAAATAAGCGGAAATTTGAAGGATAAAGCTGGAAAAATGTGTACTAAGATATTTTGCTTCGTGAGGAAGAAAGTCACTATCAGATCAACATTTATTGTTTGAATTGTAAATATTGTTTTAATGTGTTAAACTATTATTATTATTATCTTCTTAGAACAATATGTAAAATGTGCATTTTGGAATATTTTTAATTAACGGAGACGTCAAAATATTTTTTCATAGGGATGATGATAATTTGATAATTTTATAGCGCAAGACGAAAAAAAAAAAAAAAAAAAAAATTCACGTCTGCTGCTTAGCTTTCTTTACAAATTTTTTCTCTTTCATTCTTCGTTTTCAAATATTTCATATCTTTTGATCTAGATCTCCAAGCGTAGCGATAATGTCTTTGATTTTTTTATTTTTTCATGCTCTTCGTTTTGAGACTTGGTTCGATATAATTACATCGTTTTAGTGAGATTCACTATCGAAATTCACATGGTGAATCTCGGCGGTGAATCGAGAAGCATGAATTTCTACAGCAATTTTGGATAATAGTGAATTTGAATAACAATGAATTTAGAGCGTGGGGAATAATGGTAATTACTCTCTTGTTTAACTCAAGTAGTTGTTTCTAGAATTTCAAAGATTACACCCTCGCTTAAGTGGTAGTTTTATAACGAGGCAAGTAATGAACAAGCGAAGCAATCTAACGTGAAAGAGTAATGGCGAAATCAACAAAGTCTGAGAAAAAGAAGAACATAGTGATTTAACATGGTTTCGGTGTTGTGTCGACTACTCTACGGACGAGAAATAGAGATATTTTACTATGCATAGAAAATCACAAAGATTCCACACTACATTGATTTCAATAATTGGGTATTTATAACCTTGAAAACCTAATCCTATCCGCCTTTAAGTAATTATCGGTTTCTATAAATGCCCTAGACATGACTAAACTTACTAGAGTCACCGGCCATGCACAACCATGCAACTCGAGATCACGAGAACTTCAGCAGTATTCAATAGAATCAGAAGACTACTCTACTGAAAAACGGATCTTAGCTGACATTTTCCTAGACTTGAATACTCTTTATCAGCAAACCATCTTTCTCAGCTAACCCCAGATTATTTCCACTTGATGTAGAGATCAAGTCACACATTGACAACAAATCTCCACCTTGGCTTGAACACTCGTCAATCCAAAAACATATTGCATAATTTAGGCGTACTATACGGATGCATTTGTCAATGCAGTTCTTATGCAGATTTCCTCACGAGAATCCACTTGGCGGATCGCCCTCGGTTGAGTATCGAATTTAGATTATAAGCTTTGAATGTGCATCAAGTCGGACATCTTTGAAACTTGCTCTGTTGAACTTATTTAGTCGGTATGATTCTCGCTTAGTCTTGATCTTACTTACTTGGATCTTCTTCTCATTCCTTAGGAAATGACACCTCACATCTATATGCTTGGTTCCTCAAGATGAACCCGATCTAAGCCAAACATATTGCAATCAAAGCGTCACAATATATCTCGACGAGGCTAGCCACTTTAACGATTCCCTCGTTTGGATGCTTGATAATTGCCATGTATTACGCCTCGATAGTTGATAAACCTCATTTGCTGTAGAGTTGCCTTCCAACTAACTCTTTGAATTCCCCAATATGATAACATAACCGGTCATTGATTTTCTCATGTCCCACATCACACTATATAATCAACATCCACGATACCTTATGACCGGACCACGAGTATCACCTCCATAAATGAGACCAACATCGGTTGTACCTCTAAAGGAACTTGAACATCCTTTCCACGATTTCCGGTGTTCCTTTCGAGTTGAGCCATAAACGGTGACAACATTGTGACTGAGCCAAATCAGGCCTAGTGCAAAACATGTCATACATTAAACTACCTTTGCCTTTAGCAAAGGAACATTTGATATGTATTCCCTCTCTTCTACGGATTATGAAGTATAAACATAAGGATGCCATATGATTATCGATTGGATTTGCATTAGAAATGCCAAACTGGCCAAAATATTATGTATATGACCTACAAAGATAGGAACAACTTCATCGACTCCTGTCTCTAAAGATCTCCATCCACAAAATCTTAGCATTTTGCACCACAATCTTTCATCTCAAACTCAACATTGAAAAGGTTATTCGGACTCTAAATATTAGACTTATCTAGGCTCTATCAACATGTCATCCACATACAAGATAAGATATATATATATGATCCATCTCTCGGTGTTGTGATAAACACTGTGATCATATGGACTTACATTATAACTTGACTAGATCATGTAATTATCAAACCTTTTATACCCTTACAGAGAGTTGATTCGAGTCCATACAAGGACTTTTCTTGCAAAAAACACTTTATTGCTAGGACCGGAACCCTACAGCTAAATCATGTGTATCTCATTTGTCTACCTCACCATGTAGAAAAATTTGTCTTCGTAACCAGCTATTCAAGCTCGAGATCTGTTGTGCCCTTATTGCTAGTAACACCTTGATGGAAGTATGTGTGACAAGCTGGTGAGAATATCTCATCAAAGACCACCTCTTCCTTGCAGCGGAACCCATTTCAACCAAGCGTGTCAGTATACTTGACTCCTTACATAGATGTCATTCCTTCCTTCTTCATAAAGACACATTTGCATGTAGCAAACCTCTATCCCGTGGCTATTTGGTGATCTATATGCGATTCTTGATAATGACTCACTTCATCTCTTATGGCAATAAGCCATTGAGAGGCCTCGAGAACAAGTCATTGCTTCCCTGTCAATAGATGGTTTAGAACCATCCACTTCCTCTGCTAATTGAAGTGCATATCCAACCATTTCATCAAACCCATACCTCTTGGGAGGTATCCCGACATTAGTCCTTATATATCCCCTGCTTGAGGCATTCTAAAGGCCATCAATGTAACACAAGTTTTGTTGTATGGGTCATCGAGGAATTGATGGTGATTTGTGAGAACAACATTTCTTGAAACAATCAAACAAATGCTGAAACAAGAAGAACATAGATTTAACAATGTTTTCAATAGTGTGTCAACTATTCCAAGAGCAAGCGAGGATATTTTATTATTCACGGAGAGTTACAAAAGGGTTACACATATGTTACAAATACAATGGTATTTATAGGCCTAGGGAATCAAACCCAAAACACCTTAAATATCAAACAAGGAAATGACCAAAATACCCTCAAAAGTAACCTAATCTAGATAAGAAACCATGTGAGGCGTGCTACAGGTAATCTTTGAGAACCAAGCGAGCTCATCGAACACCGGACTCGTGACGATCACCATCTTGACTACTCATCCCGAATTGCATACTCGGCACCACGACCCTATTAATTTGCCCAATTGCTTACACAGACTCATCATCATAGTTCATGTCACCATTATGAATATTTACCTTGACTTGAACTCTGCGCAATTGACAAACCGGATACACAACCAAGTGCGGACTTCATAGTTTCTCACAGATTTGAATGCCACATCAAAACCCAACCGGTGAGTATTCGAATCTGATTAAAAGCTTTGGATTGTTCGACAAGAAGAAGCTTGCAATGGTGGGTGTCTAGAATGAATCCCCATCAATCATCTTTTTATAGCACTCCTCCCGGAATTTCCAATGAATTTTATTTTTGTCTTCCGAAGAGCCCCAAAGAGTTGCCTTATTTTTTCCCTAATTGAGATCAAAGATTTTGGAAGGAAAAAAAGCCTTTGCATGACATCTTGTGGAAGGGCATGAATAAGCGACTTAATCAAGCGCCTCTTGCAGGTTGGGGAAGCAATAGCGATTTAACTTTTTCATGGCAATGGTGATTTAACTTTTTCATGAAAGAAAGAGTCATGGTGATTCACCATTGCTTTTTTTCTTGAATGACTCATGTCTAGAAAGAATCACCATTGCTTTTTCTAGAAAAAGTCATGTCTAGAAAGAATCATCATTGCTTTTTCTAGAATGAGTCATGTCTAGAAAGAATCACCATTGTTTTTTCTAGAAAAAGTCATGTCTAGAAAGAATCACCATATTAGAGCAATGGTGATTTAACTTTTTCATGAATCTTTCGTTCATGTATGAAAAAAATATTTTTCTTTGGCCGGCATATAACAAAAGGAAGACCCGTGTACTTTTCACACCTCAACAAAGAAGATTGTTTCACCAAATTTTGAGAATGCTCAACAAAGAGGACCATTTCACCAAATTGATTTGTTGAACTACCATCTCTCCTAAAAGTTTAAGATGATGGGAAAGTAGATAATTAACATTTATATATTCAATACGCTCTCTCTTGTGGGCCTATTATATTTTTAGGAGAGGCCCAACACTTGTTTTTGTTTGTTTGTTTGGCGAATGTTCTTGCAGCGGGGTTTGAACCTTGGATCTCTAAGCTCACGATACCATGTTGTGTTGGATTGTGTATGCTTAATAATATTTCTACTTGGCGGGAGGGGGTGGGGGGTGAATAGGATATATAGTCTTTTTAAATTTTATTTAATTTTTCAAACTTTATTAAGGTTTTAATTAACTCTGAGTTTCAACTACTTAGGAAAATTTGTTAGACCAAATTAGGCGGAAGAACTAGCCACTTAACATTTTGTTCCTAAGGTACTAGGTTATCGAGTTATATATATTACTTTTAGTTTAGATCAATGTGAAGGTAAATAAATCAATATGGTACACCGACTAATAATCAAATGCACGGATGTACATATAACTTATCAAATGTCTTCAAATACTTATGCAGTCAATTATTCATGGATCGGATATATCAAAGTTAAATTGATTTAAGCACACTTGAATATGCACCAATATACTTTGCTCAAGTGCGGATATCTAACATGATTTGCACACTATAATAGTTTGTCCAAATTAATCAAGTGACTTTTGTTCCTTGAGATCAATTTGTAGGATTTTATCAAAGTATAGATATGAAAATTTTATATCTGACACTTTCATTCAAGTTACTAAATTTGCAGATTGATATAACAATAACAACTTGAAGAATTAGAACCAAAATTGTTGTGGCACCTTAGCTTAAATAGGTTCATCAATATCACGGATAATCTTGATTTAAGTGATGTTTCTAGTTCGATTTTAAGCACACAAAATCGGGTTTTATGTTGATTACCTAGATCATACAATCTAGGTGTATCACAATCACCACCTGATTTTCCACTATATTTCAGATTTGTTACAATTACAATAATTTCCCAAATTCAAAAGCGAAAATAATAATACAACGAGGATTTTCAAGCTTATTTAACTACGAAAACTTGTTAGTGTTGAACCTTAATGACTTAGTAATGAAGATTCCACTTCTTGATTCAACACACTTGATTCGAGAAAATAAAACACAATTGAAATGCTTACAATTGATATTGAAATAATGAGATTGAACCAAGGCAAAGCCTGATTAGAAGCTGGGATAGATGAATAATTTGATTTTCTAATTACGAGAACAAGTCAAATTTACACACACAAAATTTGACTAAAGCTGAAATTAAATTAAGCAGAAAAACTTCCACCCTTTGGAAAACAAATTTCAACTTCACAAACAAACCGGTGGCTACTAGGCGAACCACCTCTCGGCTTTCTACAACTTACTTACGAATCACTAGGCGGATTCAAAGACTTGTAGAGTAAACACTAATTTAAGGTTTAAATGTGAACACCACTTTGTGCGGATATTCTGGGGAGACAATCAACCACACTTACTAATAATGTAATAGGAAGAATATGAAAATGGAATTGTATTATGTTTGAGTACAAGTGATACAATATATACACTCATAAAGTTCAATAAAAATTAATGAGTATAATCAATCTAGTGTAAGAATATATCTGAGGACATTCTACATAAATGTATTCACACTTGTACACACTATTGTCTTATTATGCCCCCACAAGATGGGCCCGAGGGTAATGTAGGCCAATCTTGGTGACACTAGAGTGGAAAGGCCGATGGTCAAGGGTTTACGTAAGGAGATCGATGCGCATACTAAATGGTACCAATGATTATACTATATTCACCCAATTACTGCTCAAGAGAGGATAAATAGGCTCATTATTACGTGGAATATGTGTTAAATGCTATGTGCGTGTTTCGGGATCATAATTTTGCATTTATGTAATTTTCCGAGGTTTTAGTCTTGTTTTGTCTCGTTTTGCGTGTTTTATAGGATGTACCAAATCTGGAGCATTGGAGAATGGATACGGACCAAAAGGATCAAATTAGGCGAGTGATTAAATTCCAAGAAGAAATATCTTGAAGAAAAAAAGAGGAAAAGTTGGCCCGGTAACTTTCGAGGCAAGGCCGGTAACCGGTGACTTGTTCCACGAAATTGATTACTGCCGTATTATACAGGTCGGTTAGGGTTTAGAGAGTCATAAGTCGGCCATTGTATCTATATAAGGCGCATCAAGCTGATTATTACATACATCTTGAATATCTTTGAATATATTACAATTATTATTATGCATTAAAGTTTTCTTGAGCTTTTGGAGAGTTATTTACGGTTTCCTCCCTTCTTCCATCATCTACAGCTTGAGTAGATCAGAGCTAGATCTCCATTGTTGAAGGTATGAAGCTTTGAGCGTTCCTTTATTGTCTTCAATATGGTAGATCATTCGCATTTTGTGTTTTAGTTAATCTGAATGTTTAACAACCCCATAATTTACTTATTTTAATCATATCGAGCAATATAGATCTAGAAACTAGAAAAATCGACCCGGTAAACCCGCGGTCTATACACATTTACCGAGGCAATATTTAGAAAACCTAAAGCGGGATTCACTACAACCGTTGATCGGCGAGTTTAATTAACGATGGAGTTAGATCTGGCCAATCTGCTTATTGTAATCGTAAAGCGGCTTTGAAATCACGAATAGTGAAGTGCTAAGTTTGGACATAGTCTAGAATGGACCACTAGGAACATCTTTGGTCAATGTCGGCCATTTGTCTAAGCGGGTTAGCGGTATGAGTTAGCGCTCAATATGGGCAGTTCTAGTTTTTTATGCGTATGGGCTATTACGGACCAATTAAGGAGGGTAGCTTGCATATAGATTCTCTACTGCCATTGTCGGAGTAGATAGGGTTAGGAATTGCACCCGTAGCTGATAATGATAATGATAATTAAAACTAAAGCTCACGATTAATTTAAGGAAATTTGTGGGGAAGTAAACATAACGATTAACTAATCCAAGTTAGTAGATTGGTGAGGAGAGGGAGTGGATTACCAAGTTTGTTTTCTTTTATGTTATTATTGGTCAATGACCACGTATATGTTGCTTCTCAATTAGGTTAGAATCGTTTATACATATAGTTGCATTGTCTCTGTGGGATCGACCTTGACTCGCATTTACTATACTATGATGTACCTAGTATTCTTTCTAGTAATATATTCGGCTAGTGATTTACCGCGATCAAGATTTTTGGCGCCGTTGCGGGGACTATGGCCAATTTTAAATATAAGCGTTTTTAATTACGATTTAGAAGTCGTTTTTATTTTATTTTATTTTATTTTGAGTCTTGAGTCATTACGTATCATCCTGCACATGTTAAAGCGCGAATGAGAAATTTGAGGGCGGTTTACCGTGGCTAACCCCAGATTCTTGAGGCTGAAAATTCAAATTCTAAGCGATTTGTGTTATTTTGTGTTATTTCTGTTGATTTTAGTTAGTAGGTCCATAGCAGATTTGGATCACACACGCCCGAAGCGGAAGTTGCTAACCTTTTTCTTGTTTTCTTTTGTCTTTTGCGGTAGATCGAACACTTGAGATTCGATCAAACCGGAGTTGAAAAAGAGCAAACAAGTCAAGCAATATGCCTAGGACAATATTGAATAACACTGCTTGATTTCCATGTATCACGGATGCGAAGCACGAGAGCATCATGAAACTATAAAGAAGTGGTTGGAAAAGGAGAAAGAATCAATCAAGCAAGAGCACGAAGAGATCTTAAATGAGTATAACCACGTATCATCGGTGAGTTCCTTGCAAGTTAATTGAAATATCATCTTGGATTATGATTACGATGATCTGAAGAGGATCACGATATGAGTTTTAGGCACGAGGACTACCGGACTCGGACACCGTGGTAAAGTTAGGAGACCACTGGAAAGTTCCGACACCCAATTTATATTAATGGTATATCGGTAGGATTAGGTCTCTGCGACTACGGCTCGAGTTGCAACATTACTACCCTTTTCCTCTGTCAAAAGATCAAGCTTCCGGTCGTTATGAATCAAATAAGGACCATGACCTTCGTCGATAGAACAAGAGATATACCTGCTTTGATGCTTAGAAAATGCCACGATTAAGGCATGAGGTTCATTTATCCAATTGATTTTACGGTCATAGATGTACGGAGGACCCAAGTGCCCAGTTTTGTTAGGGAGACCTTTCTTAGCGACAAGCGAGGCGGTTATGGACTTTGAGAATGAATAAATGATCTTTGTATCTTTTAAGATCTTAGAACCCCCTAGAAAATGGGCGAAAAGTTGCAAGATGGCGTATGCTTCAGGAAAGGTGGAAATTATGGAAATAAAGGGGCATAAGCATAGAGAGGTTGTAGTAGAAACCATTGAACAAGAATTCATGAGACTAATGCTGAGAGAAAGAGAAGAGAAGGACCACGACAAGATGCTCACAGAAGCTAGTCCTTCCGTGTTGCGTAGTGAACGAGTTGAGCTAAAAGTGGAAGAAGTGGAGTCCTTAGGTCTAAAGTCTAAATCTCGACGCAGAGGCGGACCTAGTATGCAAGCCAGAGAGAGAGGTGTGCTAGGAAGAGAGCTCAAAAGGTTCTATAAAGGTACAAACTTGGGAGTGAAAGTTTGGCGAGTTAAAGCTTTAACCTTTGGTGATGAAATCTGAAAAAGTCGAGGTGGCGACTATAAACTCGAGAACTATTTCTTTAAACCCTTAGGTAGATTAGGAATGAATAAAAGTAGCGGATGAAAGGACAAGTTTTTTCATCCTACCGCTGCCATAGGCTTGAAACCGATGGTTGTGGAAGGTTTTTTTACTCATTGTGGATTCTAGTGAAGTAGGTTAGGTTTTGAGTCGGAAATAGCAATGGAAAGAGTAAAGGCTAGTCAATTTGAGGTCGAGGTGAAGCGAGAGAGGTTGAGAAAAGTGTGCGGTGAAGGCGGACAAAGAAATCCGGGAAAAAAGTAGCCCGGCAAACCCTAGGTTACTCTACGGTTTATCGAGGCTTGATTTTGGACTTACGAGCGCCAGTATAAAGCTGAATTTTTAGAGACACGTGGAGGACACACTTTGCACGGATCTGACCGGTCGGTAGAAAAGCCATCCTTTTTCCCCTCTTTTCAAAATTTTTATCCTTTCCCACACTTTATCTCAATCCCGTCAATCACCCCTCAAATCCCTCACACTAATTACTTCTCTGCCTATCCCACTAAAACCATCCACGTTCACTCATTTCTTCTATTTAAACCACCCGTTCACTGACATTTTAATCATTCTTTATCATTATCATTTCTTTCATTCATCAAACTTCTTCCATTTCTTCTTCCCTTCTAAAATTAAGCCACCATCACAATCACAATCACCACCACCATCACCACCACCATCACCACCATTTTCTTCCATTTTCCAAACCCCTAAACACCCATTTTCCACCCACATTCTTTGATCTATAGTCTTTCTTTGCTATGGTGAAATCTTTGAAATTCTTCATATTTTATCATCGAAGCCTGAGTCCTAAAGAGAATCGAGAAAAATCCGGCGGTAACCCGACCGGAATTTGTCGAGTTACCGGGGTGAATTTTCAAAATCGGCTCATGCCAGGTTGTATTATCGAGGATGGGTCAAAGCGTAGCCATTCGGCTATTCGTCGATTGGCGTCAGTGTGTATCACGGATGCTAATCCATTGATAGGCGGGGTTGAGCAATTCCATTCTTTGGAAATCTATAAGTCGTTTCGAGGGCATTGGAAAGCATGACGAGTGGCTCGAGCGAGGGTGGATTTAGCCTATTATGGATCGATCTTGCGGAAGCCTACAAGCACAAGATATATTGGACATGGCTAAGGTACCTATTCGGTTCAGCGCCACGGTGGTAAAGAAATTCTATGCATATGTTTCGCATAACCCGGAGCCACGTATGCTATGGTTCGCGGTATCGAGGTTGACTTAACTTTATTGGCGGATCAATGCTTATTTTGGGGTTAGACATCCACGGTGGGCGGAGAGTACACATCATCGAGCAACATTGAAGACTTGGAGAGGTTGGACATGATTCTTGATTTCTTAGGGAGTACAATAGAAGCGTAACCACATGAGAGCCCTCACCATCTTCTTAGAAGCGAGTTATCTTGGGACCGGAAGATGGTCAGCAGTTGTTTGTGCCCGCCTTCTACCGACCAAGCACACGGTTTTTGTCACCACCAAGAGGCGGAGTTGATGTTTTATCTAGAGATAGGAGCACCAATCAACATTGGTCTTACGATGCATTACCGTATTCACGAGCTTGTTGCCCTTGAGGCGTGGTATTACCATCTGGTGATGATTGATATGTTTGCTTTGGAGGGCGAGGTGAGATGCTCGTCGGTGATGATTGGGAAGACCGTGAGCGAAGCTCATTTCTGATTAGTTTCGGGAGTACAAAGGCGGGTCGGAGCGAGAGGCGTACTCCGGTGCATGGAGCACCGAGGACTCGAAGAGCCTTGCTTGAGAGCACTCTTGAGAGAGTGCGAGTCTACATCGCCAAGATGGATCGGATTATTGACTTTCTAGGAGTTCCTCACTGCTACCCCACAATCTAGGACAACCCCATCATAGAGCCCCGCTTCACTGGTGGCGCCTCGAGTTGGTCCACCTCCGGTTTGAGCCTAGAGATGGTAGGAGGATTATTACGATGAGGACTAGTTTTATTTCTTTTTATTGTTGTTTTCCATTTTCTTGTTTTTATTTCTCTTTCCTACTTAGTTGATGTAGCGAAATTTATTAATATAATCATTTTGTCGGCTTAATTTGTTTTAGAGTTATTTATTTTCTCTTTTCTTGCCGCACTTTTATTATCTGATTTCTTGTCACGCTATTCTTTTTGATTTGTTTGAGTTACTTAGCGTAGATTCTTCATGGATTACTTACATGAGCCCGATGCTTTGTGCGATGATCCGATTCTTCTGACTCCTCGCTTTAACGAAGCTAAGTTCCTTTTCTATTTCATTTCCCATCTTACACATTTGGGACAATGTTTGATTAAGTGGGGGGGTAAGGGAACATCACTTAGCTTCTTAACATTATATTCCGTGAATTGCGTGATTATATTGATTCTCTTTTATACACGATTCACCACTTAGAATTTATTCATTTATTTGAATTTAAAAAAAAATATGATATCTTTGATCTTTTGAGTTAATTGACTTCAATTTTGTTTTACTTTATGCGAGTAGAGTGAATGCCCATACGAAGTAGTGGCGTATTAAGCGCATATTACATTCTGAGCTACCATTTTAAGCACGTATAACTCACTTTCTTTGGTATGTAGTCGATAGCATATTGCTTTGACTAGAGTTGACCACAGCTTCATCACGAATTATGTTCCAAGCGCTTATGAAGGCAATGGAATTTGGATTTGGTAGTTTATCATGAGTGGGGCCGTGAGGATAGATAAATCAATGAGAGTTCACCCTCAAGAAGAAAGTGCATTGAAATATATACATTTATAATCTCTTTGGCAATATTGTAGTCGATGGGCGTAAGGCCTTAAGACTTTTGCATAGAAGCGATAAGCGAGCCTAAGAGTAATTTATACTCGGTTCTCGAACGCCTTGCCAACTCAATTATTTAAGAAATAACATGTTGAGTGCAGTTGGTTCGACTCTGAGGTTGATGTAATGTGAGATTATGCGCATTACTAGCGGTTGTGAAAGTTATTGCACACACACGTTGGCTCATGATGTGAATAGTGTTTGTCGTTCTTGATGGATATGAGTGGCATGATCTTGATCTTGACTTTGTAAGGCATAGTTGTATTTAATTAACTTGTATACTGATCAGGGATGTTGTTTTCTTTTCGCCTTTTTGCTCGGGACGATCAAAAGCTAAGTGGGGGGTAGTTGATAACGCCCTAAATGGTACCAATGATTATACCCATATTCACCATGAATTACGCTCAGAGAGGATAAAATAGGCTCGTTATTACGTGGAATATGTGTTAAATACTAAAGGCATGTTTCGGGATCGTAATGCTGCATCTATGTAATTTTCCGGTTTTGAGTGCTTGTTTTGTCTCGTTTTGCATGTTTTATAGGATGTACGAATCTGAAGCATTGGAGAATGGATCTCGACCAAAGGAGTACATTGGGCGAGTGATTAAAGTCAAGAAGAAATCTGCTTTGAAGAAAAGAGGAAAAGTTGGCCCGGTAACCTAAGAGGCGAGGCCAGTAAACCGGTGACTTGTCCGACACGAAAGTGGTCTGCGCGTTATCTAGGTCGGTTAGGGTTTTGAGAGTCATAAGTTGGCCATTGTATCTATATAAGGCGCATCAAGCGATTATTACATACATATTGAATATCTTTGAATATATTACAATTATTATTATGCAATAAAGTTTTCTTGAGCTTTTGGAGAGTTATTTACGGTTTCCTCCCTTCTTCCATCATCTACAGCTTGAGTAGATCAGAGCTAGATCTCCGTTGTTGAAGGTATGAAGCTTTGAGCGTTCCTTTATTGTCTTCAATATGGTAGATACATTTCGTATTTATGTGTTTTAGTTAATCTTCATGTTTAACAACCCATAATTTACTTATTTTAATCGTATCGAGTAATATAGATCGAGAAAGTGGAAAAGTGACCCGGTAACCGGCGGTCTATACCGGTTTACCGAGGCAATATTTAGAAAACCTAAAGCGGGGACGGGTTTAATTAACGATGGGTTCGATCTGGCCAATCTGCTTATTGTAATAAATGGCGGCATGAAATCTGAAAAGTGAGTGCTAAATTTGGACATAGTCTAGAATGGACCACAAACGTCTTTGGTCAATGTCGGCCAATTTGTCTAAGCGGGTTAGCGGTATGAGTTAGCGTTCAATATCGGCGATTCTAGTTCTTTATGCGTATGGGCTATTACGGACCAATTAAGGAGGTAGCTTGGATATAGATTGTCTAGTGCCATTGTCGAGTAGATAGGGTTAGGAATTGCACCGTGGCGAATAATGATTATGATAATTAAAACAAAAGCTCACGATTAATTTAAAGAAATTATGTGGGGAAGTAAACATAACGATTAACTAATCCAAGTTAGTAGATTGGTGAGGAGAGGGAGAGGAATACCAAGTTTGTTTTCCTTTATGTTATTATTGGTCAATGACCACATATATGTTGCTTCTCGATTAGGTTAGAATCGTTTATACTTATAGTTGCATTGTCTCTGTAGGATCGACCTTGATTCGCATTTACTATACTATGATGTACCTAGTATTCTTGCTTGTAATATCGACGTTAGTGACTTACATGCGATCAAGATCAGCATGTTGATCATTTGTGGATACGAGTGACACAAATCTTTTTGATCGAACTTGCACACGGATAATATGAAAGTCAGCGACAACATGCTTCATCCGAGTGGAAAAGCTGGATTGGGGTGAGATGAGTTGCACCAATATTATCAAAACAAATCCTTTGGTATTGTAGTCGGTAGGAAGGTAGAGATCATGAAGGATGAAGGTGACCCGATTCGATTCGGCGGTGTGTTGGCAGCGGACTTTTAATCGGCTTGAGTGGAGGGCGAAAGCAGTTGGTTGTTTCTTGGAACTCGAGAAATAAATTCGGCCCAAATAAACAAGATTCACCCCTGTAGATGAATAATTACTGTTTGTTTCCAACCCGATCGATGTCGAGAATAGGCATCTTTGTGTCAGGCGAGTGATGGTAGTGAAGACCAACCTTAGTCGTACCATTTGAGAGTAGCGAAGGAGCCGTTTAGCAAAGGCCCAATAAGTCTCGATGGTGATGCATAAATTGAGTAAGTTTGTTATTTGCAAAGATACATACGGGCGTGTAAGCCCGGAATCTTGTGGACTACCAAAAGAGACCGGTATGCGGCGGGATCGAGAAAACGATGGCGAGATGGATCAAGGAGATCGATGATCTCACTTTATATGGCGTGGAAGAGGCTTGGACTCAAACATGTTATAGTTGGCGAATATCGTAAATATAGTGGCGCTGAGAGAGCAATAAGCCAGTAGAGTTAGGGGTGACTTCAAGACCAAGAGAGTAAGTAAAGCGTGCCCGGATCTTTGACGAAAAAAGAGATGAGAGCCTAAATGAAACTCTCAACCATAGAAGAATCGAGTGCGGTGATCACCAAGTCATCCATATAAACTAGAATATAAATGATGCAACCATCGACCCGATAAGTAAAAGAGAGGTGTCGGCGGTGGAATTAAGAAAACCAATGCGTAGGAGAAATGCCTTGAGTTCCTCATACCAGTGCGGGGAGCTGTTTGAGGCCATAGATTGATTTCTTTTTACTTGCAGACATGTGTAGAATTTTATGATCAAAGAACCGGGAGGCGGAACCATGTAAGCTGTTTGGTGAGAGTACTTATAGGAAGGCATTGTTGGCGTCGGTATCGTGCGTCCATTTATGAGCATGAGCATGAGAGAGAAAAATACGGACAATGGTAGGCTTAATGACCGGGCTAAAGGTGTCATAATAATCGATGTCGGTATTGGATGAACTCTTTTGCCACAAGGCAGGCCTTATACCTATCAAGAGAGCCATGCATGGCGTTTAACACGAAAAATCCATTTCTGATCCACCAATATTAAATAAGGTTCCCGTGGAACAAGTTCTAGGTATTGATCTAAAGTAAGGCATTATATTCATCATTCATGGCGACAAACCATGCGAGGGTCACGAAGGGCTGCTTGGCGGTGCATGGTTCGATTCGATCATGGCTTGGGCATGAAGGTTAAGCTTAGTAACCGGTTTGCGGATCCCGTGCTTGGAGGCGGATCATTATGCCTTGGATAGGTGGGGAAGGAAGAAGGGTGGAGCTCTTGGGAGGCGGGAGGAGGGATGAGGCGTGGGGAAGAAAAATGCGGGGAAGAGGTGGGTAAAGAAACATGAGAGGTAGGAGATCACCGGTCAGGGAGTTGAATTAGGGAGAGTAGAGAGGGGGTGGTGGGATGGGCAAAGGAAACGTCTTGACGAACCGGACATGTCGAGATGTGTAGATCTTATGGGTAGAGATCAAGGCAGTAAGCACTTGCGTGAGGAGTAGCGAGGAAGACATACGGTGTGGAGCATTGTTCAAGTTTGTGGGTAGTGTAGGGACGTAGCCAGGGGTAGAAAAGACAGCCAAATGTACGAAGTTTGGAGTAATTCAATGGGGTGTTGAATATTTTTTCATAGGGGGAACTCATAGCAAGAATAAGAGTGGGCATACGATTGATTAAGTACACAACAGTGGCGAAAGCGAAAGGCCAATAGGAAATGGGAGTGGATGATTGAGTGAGGAGGGTGAGCCCAGTTTCAACTATGTGTAAGTGGCGTCTTTCAACATAGGCGTTGTGCTCAGGGGTGTGGGGAGGAGTAGTAAGGTGTGTGATGCCGTTATCAGATGAAAACAAAGCAAGGCTAATATATTCACCACAATTATCTGAGTAGAGAGTTTTAATTTTTGAGTCAAAATAATTTTCAACGAGGATTTAAATTTAGGAAAAATTAGAGCAACATCAGATTTGCGAACAAGTGGATAAAACCGGATATAGCAAGTGAAATGGTCAACAAAAATAAGATAATAATGATGGCCATCAATAGAAATACAAGGAGAGGTCCATAAATCACTAAAAATTATCTCTAAGGGGCGACACGACTTGAGGGTGGAAGCGTGAAAAGGAAGTTTATGACTTTTATTATAGGTGCAAGCATTGCAATTATTTAAATCGGATGACAAGACAGATAAATTATTACGAGAAATAATAAACTGAAAAATAGAGGAAGCTGGATGGCCCAAACCCCTATGCCAGATATTTTTTGTGGGGATGCTGGCAAAAGCTAAGGGTGATGAGTTAGGCCAAACACAAAAAAAGATGATTCATTGGAAACATAAAAAAAGATGATTCATTCATTTTATTTTTGTACACACTATTGTCTTATTACTTACCACTCAAATAATTCTCAATAACATGATTTTCAATCTATAATAATTAAATAAGCAATCAGCAGTATCGAGTTTATATGTTTTTTGTTGATAAGCAATTATTTTTATAATTTGTAATATTTTGAAAGTCGATCATGATTTCTTTTGGTAGGTCGAATATACATTACAGATATTCGTAGAGTTTAAGTAATCTAACTTATTTTATCTAGTTTTTTGGATATTTCAGAATATTTTCTTGATAAATTGAATTTTATTTACATATATATATATATATATATATATATATATATATATAAAGCGTGTTGGCGGCGTGTCGTGTCCTTAAATTTTGGAATTAGCGCTTATCATTTGTGTAAAAGTGTAGGTAATCGATGCGGCGTGTTTGTATCCGTGTACGTGCAACATAGATGAGACATCTTGATACATGAGATGTGTCAATATAACATTTTATTGCTTCAGTGTATCACCGTGAGAGTGTCATAAAGTAATATGGATAATGAATCAAGTTAATATTATATAGCTTAATGTATGGTCATTATAAAATGTTACATTAAATATATTGAGATGTAGCTCATAAATAAGTGATCAATACTTAAAAGGTTTAAAAAAAATACTTAAAAGGTTTAATCATATAGGGTATGTGAAAATTAATCAATCATTTCACAACAATTCTCCCCCTTTGATTTATTTTCACAATTATCAATATTAAAGATTTTAAGGATCGATAGTAATGCTCCCCTAAAACTAAGCTCCCCATATCTGAACTTAAGTGTTTTAGTGTATATATGAAAGTGAGTTCATTCATTTATACTATCGCTCCCTCATACTAAAACCTTTATAACTCTCTTCTTCTCCTTAATTTGAAAATTAATCAAACATGGCATCAAAAGGAAAGGAGTTTAAAGATTCTCCCTAACATTAAGTGGTCCACATGCAACGATTATTGATGATATGCTTTTATAACGCTGATACCAAAGAAATTTGATGGAATAATACACAACTGATTTTTTTATAATCTATGTACTAGATCATACTTGGGAGATTTTCCTTGTTCCAAAATAATGGGTCGGGGAACAAAATGTTTTCTCGATGATTTGATTTAATGACTACTGAGTCTCGATCCGACATACTTTGAAGGAAGATCGAGATGAGATCGGTGTGAATCAAATGATCATTTATAAGTGACTGAGATGTATCCACATCATTTGATAATTCATTACGCATTGGA
This sequence comes from Gentiana macrophylla, assembly GCA_026214975.1. Lineage (NCBI taxonomy): Eukaryota > Viridiplantae > Streptophyta > Magnoliopsida > Gentianales > Gentianaceae > Gentiana > Gentiana macrophylla. The sequence continues at coordinate 9,130,211 of CM047815.1, forward strand.
ATAGCTTGTGGAATAACAACTCGCTCGCTCTTAAGTGTTTCTAACTCAGCTTTTAAGGCATTGATGGTAAATTCAAGCTGATTATTAGTATCCATCAAAGAAATTGCAAACCCATTTTCTCAAGTAGATGAATTCTTAATTTATCATTTTTCAGCTTCTAATCGTCTCATCTATTTTTAAATTGATTGCAAAAATAATAGATGTAAGTGGGTTACCTCAGATTCAGTCGGAGTTGCATTAGAGTCCGCATCAGAATTTTCATTCGATTCAGTCTCAGAATCTGCATTTGATTGAACATTAGAATCATGGTTTACTTGAGTAATTAGGCCATCATTATCCAGGCTTCTTTTATCATCAAATGTAGCAGCAATAGAAGCAGATGCTTTTACGGATTGTTCAGGCTCTTTAGTGTTTTCAGATGTATCGTTACTGAGTAAAAGAGTCGGCTGGTGTTCATCATTAGAGGATAAGAAGAAGTCATTGCAAGTTGTTGAGGCTTCATATTCGTTTTCTATTTCTAGATTTGAGTCTTGAAATTTCTTTTCACTTTTCAGCCATACCACTTTTGCAGTTGAGCAGGATGATACAAGGAAGGCAATGGGAGGACTTAAAGCATTTACTAAAATTTCTAGACCTTTTGAATTGTATGAATGAGATTTTCAATATCAAATTTTGAAACCGGTTTATTTCTTGGAAATGATGATCCATCTTCTACAATGAACCAAAAGCGGATATTGTCAGCTTCAAGATGTATTCTCATAAGTTTCTTCCACAAATCATAATTATGCTCGCTTGAAGTGAGGAGGTTTATCCTAAGAAGAAATCTCACTCGAACCGGCGGACACGAGTGCATAATCCATTTATGAGACAACAAGTGTAAAAAGAATATTTATTGTATTTAAAAACATGACTATTTTGGAGGATATTAAGCTTAAAAAAGAGATCTTAAAGGCTGCTTAAAACAGCAGCTGTATGATTCAAATATACAACAGGATTCTGATGAAAATATCTGCAAATAGCTACCAAGTACTCACAAGACCAAGTGAGATTTTATCACAGAAATTTTCAGTAAGCAAGGTAAATATAATGTAGCAGTTTTAAGCACCAATCATGCAAAATATATCTTAGAATTTTACAGCACAATATTCAGTAATATAGATTACTGAATTAGCAGAATACCTTCACAGATTTGTTCAGATAACCAGTCACAAAAAGCAAGCAAAGGTTCAAAACTTATTTATCAGAACTTGTGATATACAACAGATTCAAAAGAATTAATTTACAGAAGCAAGTTCAAATCGATAGGCAAAGTAATATCAAACTAGATCAACTAGTAACCAAAAGGACGTTACTACATGTTATGTGATTAAAAAGGACAAATTCATAATAAATGGACAAAAATACCCTTTTACACATTAAACACGTTAAATGCTACTAAGATAGGAACAACTTCCTCGACTCCTGTCTCTAAAGATCTCCATCCACAAAATCTACTTATTTGCACCTAATCTTTCATCTCAAACTCAACATTGAAAAGGTTATTCGGACTACGAATATCAGACTTCTATCTAGAAGCTATCAACATGTCATCCACATACAAGATAAGAGAAATATATGATCCATCTCTCGGTATTTGTGATAAACACATGATCATACGGACTTATTATATACTTGGCTAGATCATGTAAATATCAAGCCTTTTATACCACTACCTAAGAGGTTGCTTGATCCATACAAGGACTTTTCTACTGCAAACTTGGAACCCCTACAGCTAAATCATGTATATCTCATTGTCTACCTCACCGTGTAGAAAGGTTGTCTTCATATCCAAGCTGTTCAAGTTCAAGATCCTCTCTTGTGCCACTATTGCTAGTAACACCTTGTGGAAGTATGTCGACAAGCTGGTGAGAATATCTCATCAAAGACCACCCTTCCTTTTGGTGAACCCCTTTTCAACCAAGCGTGTCTTATACTTGACTCGCCCTACGGATGTCATTCCTTCCTTCTTCTTGAAGACACATTTGCATGTAGCAAACCTCTATCCGTGGTTGTTTGACTAGATCCTATGCGATTCTTGATAATGACTCATTTCATCTCTTATGGCGACAAGCCATTGAGAGTCTCGAGAATAAGTCACTTTGCTTCCACTGTCAATAGATGGTTTAAAACTATCCACTTCCTCTGCAAATTGAAGTGCATACCCAACAATTTCATCAAACCCGTACCTCTTGGGAGGTATCCCAACATTAGTCCCCTTATATATATCCACAGCCAGGCATTCCTAAAGTGTCATCAATGTAACACAACTTTTGTTGTAACGGATCGTCGAGGAATTGATGGTGATTTGTGAGGACAACATTTATTGAAACAATCAAACAAGTCTGAAACAAGAAGAACATAGATTTAACAATGTTTTCAATAGTGAGTCAACTATTCCATGGACAAGCGAGGATATTTTATTATTCTGAGAGAGTTACAAAGGGTTACACATATATTACAAATACAATGGTATTTATAGGCCTAGGGAATCAAACCCTAAACACCTTAACATTCAAACAAGGAAATGATTGAAATACCCTCAAAAGTAACCACTAATCGGATAAGAAACCATGCAGGCGTGCTCCAAGTAATGCTAAGAACCAACTGAGCTCATCTGAACACCAGACTCAGCAGACGATCACCATGCTGACTACTCATCTGAATTGCATACTCAGAACCACTTGACCCTATTCAGCTGGCCAATTGCTTCCACACAGACTCATCATCATAGTTCATGCCACCATTATGAATATCTACCTTGACTTGAACTACATGCAATTGACAAACCGGATACACAACCAAGTGCGGACTTCATAGTTTCTACAGATTTGAATGCCTCGTAAAACCCAACATAATTTGAGTATTCGGATACATATTAAAAGCTTTGGATTGGTGACAATAAAGAAGCTTGCAATGGTGGAGTGTCTAGAAAGAATCCCCTATCCAATCACGCTCTTGTTATATATATATATATATATATATATATATATATATATATGTGTGTGTGTGTGTGTGTGTGTGTGTATACGTATATATTTTTTTTCTTTTATTGCTTTTCTAACATTTTACTTTCTTTTCACTTTTTTCACACAAGAAATCCTTTATTTGCCCGTTATCCTCTGATGACACTCTAAATGGTACCGATATTTATACTTATATTCACCCCGAATTCTGCTCAAGAGAGGATAGATAGGCTCGTTATTACTTGGAATATATGTTAAAATCTATCGAGTGTTTCCATGATCATAATTACTGTATCTCGTTTTTCCTCGAGGTTTTGAGTGCTTGTTTTGTCTCGTTTCGTGTTTTATAGGATGTGCCGAATCTGGAGCATTGGAAGTGGATCGAAGTGAAAGAAGTGCATTGGGCCAAATTATTAAATTCAAGAAGAAGCTCTTTGAAGAAAAGAAGAATAGAAGGCCCGGTAACCCGAGGTTAGGCCAGTAAACCGGTGACTTATTCAACATGAAATTTATTACGCGCGCATTTTCTAAGTCGGTTAGGGTTTTAGATAGTCTTAAGTCGGTCATTGTATACATATAAGGCGCGTGTGAGTTCTTCATAAGGATTCATAAGTTATAATAAGTTTTGATTACTTTTACATATTACATTACAATATTATTATGCAATAAAGTTTTCTTGAGCTTTGGAGAGTTGTTTTTGGTTTCCTCCCTTCTTCCGTCATCTCTAGCTTGAGTAGATCGAGCTAGATCTCCATTGTTGAAGGTATTAAGCTTTGAACGTTCCTTTATTGTCTTCAATATGGTAGATCTGTTCGTATTTATGTGTTTTACTTAATCTGCATGTTTAACAACCCCATAATTTACTTATTTTAATCGTACTGAGCAATGTAGATCCAGAAATTAGGAAAAGCCGCCCCCGGTAAACCGGCGGTCTATACCGGTTTCTTGAGGCATGTTTTAGAAAACCTTAGCGGGATTAGCTCTGACTTCGTTGATCGGCAGAAATAATTAAAACGAGTAATAAGTTTGGCCAATCTAGTATTCGTAATTCGTAAATTAACATGAAGGACTGCAAGTGAAATGTTAATTAGGACGGACCCTCGGAACGTGCTAGTCAGTGTCGACAGCTGTCTAGGTGGGTTAGCGGTATGAGGTAACTCTCAATATCGGTAGTTCTAGTTCTTTATGCGTATGGGCTATTACGGACCAATTAAGGAGGGTAGCTTGCGTATAGATTGTCTACTGCCATTGTCGGAGTAGATATGGTTAGGAATTGCACCCGTAGCTGATAAATATGATAATAATCATTAAAAGCTCACGATTAATCTATGGAAATTATGTGGGGTAGTAAACATAACGATTAACTAATCCAAGTTAGTAGATCGGTGAGGAGAGGGAGAGGTATACCATGTTTGTTTTCTTTTACGTTATTGTTGGTTAATGACCGCCTCTTTGTTGCTTCTTAATTAGGTTAGAATCGTTTATACGTATAAGTTGCTTTGTCTCTGTGGGATCGACATTGACTCACATTTACTATACTACGATGTACTAGTATTCTTGCTAGTAATATCGATGTTAGTGACTTACAGCGATCAATATTTTTGGCGCGCTACCGGGGACAATGGCTAATTTATAAATATAAACACTTTAATTCTAATTAAGAAGTCGTTTTATTTTATTTTATTTTATTTTGAGTCTTGAGTCGTTTTGTATCAATCTGCACATGTTAAAGCATCGGAAATAGAAAATTTAGGGCGGTATCCCGACGGTAACCTCCGAGTTACCGAGGCCTGCAAAATCGATTTCTGAACAGTTCCTGTTATTCTGTGTTATTCCCTGTAGATTTTAGTTAGTTTGTCCACAACAGTTGGGATCACACCCAGCTGAAGCGGAAGTTGCTAACCTTTTCTTTGTTTTATTTTGTCATTTTGCAGATTGATCAGAACACTTCAGAAATTCAATCAATTCGGAGTTGGAAAAAAAAAGCACACACAAGTCGAACAATATGCCTAGAACAATCTCGCACATCACACGATTTCCATGTATCCTGGGGTGAAACACGAGAGCATTATGAAGGGGTTAAGCAGCGGTTGGAAAAAAGGAAAGCAATCAAGCAAGAGCACGAAGATGACTGAATAAGTACAACACATATCGCCCGGTGAGTTCCGCTTCGAGTTAATTAATATATCATCTTCGGTTTATGATTACGATGATCACGAAGAGGATCACGATCGATGTTCTCGAGAGCTGAGGATCACCGGACTCGAACATCGTGGTAAAGTTAGGAGACCCTGGCACGTTCAGACTCCCAATTTCTATTAATGGACTATCCGTAGGATTAGGTCTCTGCGACTCTGGCTCGAGTTGCAATATTCTTCCTTTTTCCCTCTGTCAATAGATCAAACTTCCGGTCATGATGAATCAAACTAGGACCATGACTTTAGTAGACAGAACTAGAGACATGCCTGCAGGTTTGCTTAGAAAGTGCACAATTAAGGCGGGAGGATTCATGTATCTATCGACTTTACGGTCATAGATGTACTGAAGATCTAGTGCCCCGATTTTATTAGAAAGAACTTTCTAGAAACTAGCGAGGCGGTTATGGATTTTGATAAAGGGAAATTACTTTAAGATTGAATAATGATCTTTGTATCTTTTAGGATCTTAGAACCCCTTGAAAACCGACCGGAGAGTTGTAAGATGACGTATGCTTCAGGGAAAGTGGAGATTTTAGAAATCGAGGGGCATAATAATAGAGAGGTTGCCAAAGAAACCGTTGAGCGAGGAGTTTATGAAATTAATCTTTGAGAGAGAAAGAAAAGGACCACGACAAGATGCTCGAGAAGCTTGGTCCTTCCGTGTTGCATAGTGAACGAGTTGAGCTAAAAGTGGAAAACATGGAATCCTTGGGCTTAGAGTCTAAATCTCGACGCAGAGACAGACCTAGCACAAAAGCTAAGAGAGAGAGGCGTGCTAGGAAGAGAGCTCAAAAAGGTTCCTTAAAAGTGCAAACCTCTGGAGCGAATGTTTGGCAAGTGAAGGCTCCAACCCTTGATTGATCGGAGATCTGAAGAAAGTCAGTGGCGACTATAAACTCGAACTATCTCTTCAAACCCTTAGGTAGATTAGGATTGAATAAAAGTAGCGGAGGAAGGGACGAGCTTTTTCATCCTACCACAAACTTAAGCTTGAAACCGAAGGGTTGTGGAAAGGTTTTTACCTCGTTGTGGATTACAGTGAATTAGGTTAGGTTTTGAGTCGGAAATAACAATTGGAGAAAAAAGGGTAGTCCATTTGAGGTCAAAGCGAGCAAAGAGGATGAGTACATTGTGCAGAGAAGGCAGATAGAAAAATTTGGGGAAAAATACCCCGGCTTCTCGAGGTAACCTCCGGGTTACCGAGGGCTGATTACCAGATTTACGAGCGTCCACGGTGTAAAGCTGAATTTTTAGAGGCACGTGGAGGACACGCGTTGCACGAGTGCGATCGCCCGGTGAAGCCGTCCTATCTTCCTCCTCATTTCAAACTTTTCATCTTTTCCGCCACTCGACCATAACTCACCTCAATCCCGTCAATCACCTCCTCAATTCCCTCGACCTAATAACTTCTCTACCCGTTATCCCACTAAACCATCCACATTCATTCCATTCTTCTATTTAAACCACCCCTTCCTCACCATTATCATCATTCTTATCATTTTCATCTCTTTCATTCATCAAATTTCTTCCAATTCTTCTTCTTCATCTAAAATCGGACCACCATCACCACCAAGCGACCACATTAACCAAACCAATTCCCTTTCATTTTCCAAACCTAAACACCATTTCCTACCCCTGTTGTTGAGTTGTATTGATGCTGCTATAGTGAGGTGCTGCCATTCTTCTTCTTCCATCATCAGAGGCACAGTCCAGAAAGAAATCCAGAAAAACACAGGTCGGTAAACCGTACCTTACCTCCGGTTTACCAAGGGTTCTTTTTCAGAAATAGCTTCTGTATCAGGTTCTATACTCATTCAGGATAGGTCCTAAACATCAAAGGTCAGCTGTTCGTCCAAGTGGTTATCAGACAGTGTATGGAGATGCCAATCCGTTAATCATCGGGGTTGCACAGTTCTATTCTCTAGCTATTTACGAGTCGTTCCGAGGCCATTGGAACGCGAGACTGCTGGCTCGAGAATGAGGGGTAGATTTGGACGACTGGAGGACAATTTTGCAGGGTGCTCTACAAGTGCAGGATTTATTGGATATGGATGAGGCACCGGCAAGGTTCAACACCACATTGGTCAGAGAGTTTTATGCATACGTTTTGCATAACCCCGGAGCCACATTTGCTATGGTTCTCGGTGTCAAGGTTGATTTTACGATTGAGCGGATCAACGAGCATTTTGGGGTTAGAAATCCACTAGTGGGCCCGGATGAGTACACATCCTCGAGCAACATTCTTGATCTTGAGAGGATGGACATGGTTCTTTGAATTCTTAGGGGTGCAATGGAGCGCAATCTACGGGAGCCTCCACCATCTACCTTGAGAGCGAATTATCTTGGGACGGAAGATGGTCAATCGATTTATCTGTGCTCACCTTCTTCCGGCGAAGCACACGGTCTCTATCACCACTTGAGGCGAGTTAATGTTCTATTTAGAGGCGGGTGCCCGATCAATCGGTCTGTTGATGCATAGCCGTATTCATGAGCTTGCCGCCACTTACGGCGAGAGCTACTACGCTACGGGCGATGATTGATATGTTTGATCAGAGGGCGAGGTGAAGGCGCTTGTGAGTGATGATTGGGAAGATCTGAGCCTCGGCTCGATTCGCGATCGATTTCGAAGTTGAGAGGCGAGTTTAAGCGAAAGGGCGTACTCCGGTGCATGGTGCACGAGGACTCGAATAGCCTTACTTAAGGAGCACTCGCGAGAAATTGCGAGTCTGCATAGCAAGATGGATAGGATTATTGACTTCTTTGGCATTCCTTCCTCTGCCCGCCACCTAGGAGCGCCCCACAGCGTAGAGCATCATCTTGACCGTCGCCGCCTCAAGTTACGCACCGCCTCACGGTTTTGAGCCTAAAGGCATTGGGAGGGTGATTCCGATGAGGACTAGCTTTTAGTTCTTTTTATTGTTGTTTTCCATTTTTCTTGTTTTTAGTTTTATTTTCCTTTCCTTTTTAGTTGATGTAGCAGAATATATTTCATATAATGATTTTGTCGGCTTAAACTATTTTGGAGTTATTTATTTTCTCTTTTCTTGCCGCATTTTTGTTATCTGATTTTATGTCACCACTATTCTTCTTGGTTTTCTTGAGATACATAGTGCGGAGTTCTTTATGGACTCCTTACATGAGCCCGATGACTTGTGTGATGATCCGATTCTTCTCTACAGTTCGCCCTTAACGAAGCTAAGTTCCTTTTTGTTTTATTTTCTCATCTTAAACATTGGGGACAATGTTTTGATTAAGTGGGGTAGAGAATCGTCACTTAGCTTTTTAGCATTATATTCCATGAGTTGCGTGTTTGTTTTGATTCTCTTTGATGCACGATTCACCACTCAGATTTTGATTCATTTAAATGAGAATCTCAAAAATTAGAATATCTTTGATCTTTTCGAGTTAATTGATTTCATCTTTGTTTTACTTTGCACGAGTAAGAGAAAGTGTCACTTTTGAAGTAGTGGCGTATTAGCGCATATTACGTTATGAGCCACCATTTTAAGCACGTATAACTCACTTCCCTTAGTGTGTAGTCGATAGCATATTGCTTTGACTAGAGTTGACCACTGGCTTTATCATGAATCATGTTTCACCAGCGCTTAGAAAGGCATTGGAATTTCGGATTCGGTAGTTTATAATGAGTGGGGCCGTGAGGATAGTTAAATCAATGAGAGTTCACCCTCCATGAAAGAGAAGTGCATTGAAATATATACATCTATATTATCTTTGGCAATATCTTAGTCGATGGGCGTAAGGCTTACGACTTTTGCATGAACCGATAAGCGTGAGCCTAAGAGTGATATACGCTCGGTTTTCGATCCGCCTTACTGTTCAATTAATTAATAAATACATGTTGAGGTGGTTAGTTCGACTACGGGTTGGCGTAATGTGAGATTATGCGCATCCCTAGCGGTTGTAGCGATTATTGCACACACACATTGGCTCGTGACATGAATAGTGTTTAATGCGTTACTGATGGATATGAGTGGCATGATCTTGATCTTGACTTTGTAGAGCATAGTTGTTTTTAATTAACTTGTATATTGATCAGGGGTGTTGTTTTCTTTTCGTCTTTTTGCTCGGGACGAGCAAAAGCTAAGTGGGGGGTAGTTGATGACACTCTAAATAGTACCGATATTTATACCTATATTCACCCCGAATTCTGCTCAAGAGAGGATAGATAGGCTCGTTATTACTTGGAATATATGTTAAAAGCTATATGAGTGTTTCCAGGATCATAATTCTGTATTTACGTTATTTCCCCGAGGTTTTGGTACTGTTTTGTCTCGTTTTGCGTGTTTTATATGATGTACCGAATCTGGAGCATTGGAGAGTGGATCTGGACCGAAAGAAGTGCATTGGGCCAAATTATTAAAGTCCAAGAAGAAGCCTGCTGAAGAAAAAGAAGAATAGAAGTCCCGGTAACCGAGGGTTAGTGTTGTTAAGCGAGTTTTACAATTTATAACCGAAACACCCCAGTATAAGGATCGTAGTATAGGATGTTAGAAGGTGCGTCTAAGGAGTGGAATGTTTATCGAATTCAAGTATAAACCTATATCGATTATGTCACAATTATTAACTAAACTAACTAACTAAAACCTAAACCTAAAATTAAAACTAAAACAAGAATAAAAACAAGCGAGAAAATAAGAAAGCGAAAGAGCGGATGACGTTCACTTTGGTGAGCGATAAATGCAGAAACTAAATCTAATGGACGGCGCGTCTGCTGTGCGGACGGCGTCTAACTTCTGGCGAAGCGAGAAAAGTGCGAGGAAAGCAGAGGAAACTAGGGTTTATAAAACTAGAACTTAAACTAAACTTAATCTAAGCGATTTTGAGCAATTGAGTAACAAATAAGTAAAGGAAAGCAATGAGAGCAGCGAATCCACCCATCAACCAACAACCCCAACTAGATGGTGATCTAAAGATGTAGTTTTTAGTAGTGATCTATTCACGAATTCAATTAAATTTCTTCAACCAAATTCTAGAGTTTCGTTTATCTTTTCAAGTAAAACTAAGCGACAATCAAAACATGATCACAAGATTATCTACAATACTCTTTACTCGATCAACTATGCATAATCTCTTATAACACAATTAATCGCATCACTTGAGCGAAGTAAAACTTAAACCAATATATTTTCATACATAGATCCAAGCATATAGATATAGATAAATCGTTTCATCGAATCGTTAATTCCAACAAAACATGAACAATACAAAACGACATCCAAAGTGATGAAAAACTATAAATTAAACTCACTAACATAAAGCATCGAACTCTACAGTTGGTTGTGTTGATGATGGGCTTCCTCCGTCGACTCCTTTGCAAGGTTTCTAGCCAACAATCATGTTGAATATGATTGTTGGGTTGGAAAGTTCATCTCTGTGGAATTAGGGTTACGGCATGACTTTTTTTGGTGTGAAAGTGCGATCTCAATGATGTGTAAAAGTATATCCTTAGGGTTGGGAAATTGCTTTCTTTGTATTTATAGAGTGCTAAGTCGGTTAGGGTTTAAGTCGGCACCGGACCGCTCGTTCACTTATATGGGCGCCCGTTCAAGATGCCTTAGGCGCTATCAAGGCGCTTCGTCGATTCCGTCCAAACTCATGTTCAACTTTTCTTATTTGGGCGCTCGTCCGAAGTACAAACGCCCGTCCACCTTTGGGCCATTTGCATGGGCAGCTCGTTGATTGATGCGAGCAGTTCCTTGATATTTCCATCTTTATCTTGATTGATTTCTTTCCTTATCTCTTTTATTTTCCCATATCTTTGATTGATCCTCTCTCATCTCGAAATTAAGCCTCCTAAAAGATAAATAAACATTGCAAAATGCAATGAAATCCAAATAATCATAATTAAATCAATTAAACACTTAAAATAACCAATTTTGCAAATAACCATATTAAAATGACATTTACTTAATAATTACACTTAAACCCTTAATTCTCATGTAAATTATGCAAATGTGGGGAAAATAATAATGAAATACACCACTTAATAATCATATAAATATGGCCTTAACAACACCCCACACTTAGCTTTTTGTGCGTCCTCGGACAAAACAATCAAAACTATAGCTCAACTTTCATGCAATCCACATAGATCTCTAACTCACATAACAAAAGATACAATAACTATAGCAAACAATACCATCAGAGATAGATTCGGTGTATGTGTGACAAGCCCTTTTCAAATTTAACAAGCCTTTCAAAGAAATATCCTCTCAAAAATCCAATGACTATCTAGATATGGCGATAATAGCTCCACTCAAAGCCTTCCCACGCACTTTTTCGGTAGGATAATCCTACTGACATATCATGCGGTTTCTCTTGGGTATAAGATCCATGATAACAAAGACTTCACTTTATTTTTACTCATCATTTCCAAAATTTCCAAATTTGGCGCATATCAGAATGAGCTCTTACCCATCATAGTAGAATAGGATGTTTTAGTGATAACACCCTACCTTACTCAAATCATAAGGTAGCTTCTCACATTTGTCGTGAGCTTACGGTCATCATAGTGGAATAGGACATTTCGAGATAATGCCTACCTCACTCAATCATCGACCCGACCGACAAGCGTATTTATTATGATTGCTTATTCATTCTTTTCTTCAAGACATAAGTTACATCTCACTTATCACATTCGAACTTTATGATATTCACGGCTGCGGTCTAACTAAGGTGTTACTATCTTGACCTTCCTAAGATAAATCACTAAAGCGGTGAAAAGATATAGTTCAAAAAGACTTGCTTCAATATCAAAGGCTTTCGTGAGTGAAAAATGAATACTAGCTCCATGAAAGTAAAGACATGCTATAATTATCTCACTAAGTTACATACTATCATCGTTAGAAAACTACAACTAGCAAGCATTCAGTTTCAATCATATGCTCAAAGATTCACAAAAATTTAAATTTAGTGGAAAATTTAACATTCACTCTTCACTCATATTTCAAAGGATATAGCATGAAAACATACCCAATTTACCCCCACACACTTAAATCACATTATGTCCATGAGAATGTGCAAATAAAAGAAAAAGAAACTTATTTGGTTTCAGCGGTGGTTGTCGGATGAAAGTTGGCGGAGAGTCGGGCGGAGCATGAGCGTACCGCTTACAACTTGAATAGGCAACACTTGGACATAAAAGCTTGCGAACACTGCTCAAAAGTATACGCCACACTCGACATACCATATAATCTCGGGGTACCACGGGGTATATGAGCAACACATAACACAAAATACTTACAATGAATGTAGGAGGAATAACCATCAACACATAATCAACTAAAGTATTATTTCTAAAACAATAAAACAACCTAAGAAAGAAAAGCGAACAAAGAAAACTAGGTTGCCTCACCAGGAGCGCTCTTTTAATGTCAATAGCTTGACCTGATTTCAAAAAAATCAACCGGATCGGGCCACTTTGGTTTAACGGCCGCCACCTCGACATCGAATCGGAAATCTTTGGGGCGGAAATGATTTTCACCACAACAACAAGTCAAGTGTGCTATAAGATCATTAAACTTTTCTCTCAAACTACTGCGACTCTCTTCTTCTTGTTCTTGCGGATGATAGGCATAGGTGTGCCAACATGCTCGAAGTCCCGGAAGAAGGTTCTCTCTGAGTAGAGGTAGGAATGTCATCATCGGACTCAAAGAAATAAGATGGAATCTCTTCACAAATCGGGACATCATCGTACTCTCATCTCTTCTTTGGAAATAAAGAGTCTCGAGGCTTCTCATTTTGGTTGCCCAAAATATTTCTTAAGTCGATGGCCATTCACTTTAAAAGCTTTAAAAGCGGTGACTTATTCAACACGAAATTTATTACGCGCATTGTCTAAGTTGGTTAGGGTTTTAGAGAGTCTTAAGTCGGTCATTGTATACATATAAGGCGCGTGCGGAGTTCTTCCTAAGGATTCATAAGTTATAATAATTTTTGATTACTTTTACATATTACATTACAATATTATTATGCAATAAAGTTTTCTTGAGCTTTGGAGAGTTGTTTTTGGTTTTCTCCCTTCTTCCGCCATCTTTAGCTTGAGTAGATCGAGCTATATCTCCATTGTTAAAGGTATGAAGCTTTGAACGTTCCTTTATTGTCTTCAATATGGTAGATCTGTTCGTATTTATGTGTTTTACTTAATCTGCATGTTTAACAACCCCATAATTTACTTATTTTAATCGTACTGAGCAATGTAGATCCAGAAATTAGGAAAAGCCGCCCCCGGTAAACCGGCGGTCTATACTGGTTTACCGAGGCATGTTTTAGAAAACCTAAACTGGGATTCACTACAGCTACGTTGATCGGTAGAAATAATTAAAACGAGTAATAGGTCTGGCCAATCTAGTATTCGTAATTCGTAAATTAACATGAAGGACCGCAAGTGAAGTGCTAATTTGGACATAGTCTTGATGGACCCCTAAAGCGTCTTTGGTCGGTGTCGACCCATTATTTGTCTAGGCGGGTTAGCGGTATGAGGTAACTCTCAATATCGGCAATTCTAGTTCTTTATGCGTATGGGCTATTACGGACCAATTAATGAGGGTAGCTTGCGTATAGATTGTCTACTGTCATTGTCAGAGTAGATAGGGTTAGGAATTGCACCCGTAGCTATAAATATGATAATAATCATTAAAAGCTCACGAATAATCTAAGGAAATTATGTGGGGAAGTAAACAAAACTATTAACTAATCCAAGTTAGTAGATCGGTGAGGAGAGGGAGAGGTATACCATGTTTGTTTTCTTTTACGTTATTGTTGGTCAATGACCGCCTCTTTGTTGCTTCTTAATTAGGTTAGAATCATTTATACGTATAAGTTGCATTGTCTCTGTGGGATCGAGCCTTGACTCGCATTTACTATACTACGATATACAGTATTCTTGCTAGTAATATCGGCGTTAGTGACTTACGCGATCATCCTCAAAATGAATTCAAGATTTAGTCCACATTGCTTAACAAGAGAATAAAATTAACAAGCATTGTGTGACAAGTATTTTTGACTATCGACTTAGATAATTAATCATTGTTATACAAAAGCAATAACATTCAAAGTTATACGTGATAAAAAATCGATTCTACAACAAGATATATGATCAATAAGCTGCTACTTCAACTAGTCAACACACCCCATATCCATCATTCGTGAACTAAATGTGTAATTAATTAGTTCCAAATCATTAAGGGCCTTATTTCAATTTAATCATGCCTCAGAATATTCAAAACTAAGCGTATAATATTTCAAAAAAATTCCCAAATTTTGCAATAATAGTAAGCTAAGTGTAGAGTTCACGATAATCGGGCAGCGCAAGGATCTAGAGAATGTCACTAATGTCTACAATGTCCCCGGCCTTTACCAACTCTCTATCAGAGACCATGGAAAAGAAGTGATTTGCCTTGAATAATGCATTGCCAAATAGCAGAGGGGTAACTTGCAATGAAGGCACCGGTATGAAAGTATTTTGCTTTGAGAACATGGAGTGAGATGGTGTTCGGATCTTTCAATATTATTGCCCAGCCTGCTTTGCTAACAACGCCATATTGAAGCAATCAAGATCTTTGAAGCAGAGGCCACCACCATCTTTTTTATAGCACACCTCCGGGATTTCCAATGAATTTTATTTTTCCTTCGAAGAGCCCCAAAGAGTTGCCTTATTTTTCCCCTAATTACGAGATCAAAGATTTTGGAAGGAAAAAGCCTTTGCATGACATCTTGTGGAAGGGCATGAATAAGCGACTTAATCAGCGCCTCATTTGCGGTAGGGGAAGAAATAGTGATTTAACTTTTTCATGGCAATGGTGATTTAACTTTTCATGAAAGAAAGAGTCATCTTTGATTCACCATTGCTTTTCTAGAATGAGTCATGTCTAGAAAGAATCACCGTTGCATTTTCTAGAAAAAGTCATGTCTAGAAAGAATCATCATTGTTTTTCTAGAATGAGTCATGTCTAGAACGAATCATAGTGGTGATTTAACTTTTTCATGAATCTTTTTCATGTATGAAAAAAATATTTTTCTTTGGCGGCATATAACAAAGGAAGTCCCAAGTACTTTCACACCTCAACAAAGAAGACTGTTTCACCAAATTTTAGAATGCTCAACAAAGAGGACCATTTCACCAAATTGATTTGTTGAACTACCATCTCTCCCAAAAGTTTAAGATGATGGGGAAGTAGATAATTAACATTTTATATATTCAATGCGCGTCCATCTAGTGTGGGCTATTATATTTTCAAAGAGAGGCCAACACTTTTTTTGTTTGTTTGTTTGGCGAATGTTCTTGGAGCGAGGGTTTGAACCACTGGAGCTCTCGCTACGATACCATATTGTGTTGGATTGTATATGCTTAAAAATATTTCCTAGGCTAGGGGAGGGTGGATAGGATATATAGTCTTTTTAATTTTATTTAAATTTTTCAAACTTTATTAAGGTTTTTAATTAACTCTGAGTTTCAACTACTTAGGAAATTTATTAGACCAAATTAGGCGGAAGAACTAGCGGTTAATGTTTTGTTCCTAAGGTAGTAGGTTATCAAGTTATATATATTAATTTTAGTTTAGATCAATGTGAAGGTAAATAAATCAATATGGTACATAGACTAATAATCAAATGCAGCGAGATGTCTGAGATAACTTTTCAAATGCCTTCAAATACTTATACAGTCAATTATTCAATGGATCGGATATATCAAAGTTAAATTCAGATTTAAGCACTTTGAATATGCACCAATATACTTTGCTCAAGTGCAGATATCTAACAGCTTTGCACGCTATAATAGCTTGTCCAAATTAATCAAGTGACTTTTGTTCCTTGAGATCAATTTGCAGGATTTTATTAAAGTATAGATATGCAAAATTGATATCTGCAGTACTTTCAATCAAGTTACTAAATTTGCAGATTGATATAACAATAACAACTTGAAGAATTAGAACCAAAATTGCTGTGGCACCTTAGCCTAAATATGTTCAGCAATATCACAGATGATACTAATTTAAGTGATGTTTCTAGTTCCGTTTTAAGCACATAAAATCAGGTTTTAGGTTGATTACCTAGATCATACAATCCTAGGTGTTTCACAATCATCACACAGATTTTTCACTATATTTTCAGTTTGTTACAATTACAATAATTCCCCAAATTCAAAAGCGAAAATAATAATACAACGAGGATTGTTCAAACTTATATAAGTTTACGAAAACTTGTTAGTGTTGACCTTAATGACTCGGTAATAGAGATTCCACTTCTTGATTCAACACACTTGATTCAGAAAATAAAACACAATTGAAATGCTTACAATTGATATTCAAAATCTTGAGATTGAACCAATGCAAAGCACTCTTAGAACAGCAGGATAGATGAATAAACTGATTTTCTAATTACCAGAACAAGTCAAATTTAACATACACAAAATTTGACTAAAACTGAAATTAAAGTAAACAGAAAAACTTATAACACTGGAAAACAAATTTCCACTTCACAAAAGAACCAGTGGCTACTAGACGCGAACAACCTCTCGGCTTTCTACAACTTCTTACGAATCACTAGACGTGGATTCGAAGACTTGTAGAGTAAGCACTAATTTAAGGTTCAAATGTGAACACCACTGTAACAGATGTTACAGGGGAATAATCAACCCACGCTTACCACTCAAATAATTCTCAATAACTTAAGCGGAGAAACGAATTTCTAATGTAAAGAGAATAAAACTCAGATGAATGAAAATGTCTGATCCATGAAGTTATCCAACTAATTTGATTTGACCTGGTTTTGTTGGATCTCTAAATAAATGAGAAAACGTTTTAGTAATGTTATAATGTTGAGAAAACTGAGATCATTTTATGCACAGGCTAAAGAAAAGTGGATAACAAACAAAGATGGTACTACCCTTTATTCGTGTCTTCTTGTATGTTATAATCTTATTTTGGACTGATTTTTCATTATGAACAGAATGTGTTTGGACTTGGTTGCCTGCTATTAAAATTGCAAGTTAGTAATGTGGGGTGGGGTTGCATGGGGTAGGGGTGGTGGGTGAGGGTGGGGGGGCTGGGTGGGGTGGGGCTCAAAACTTTTTCCTAATTTTTTATTTATAATTTTTGCTTTTGCCGCGGTGTGGCACCGTGACAATAGATTTTAATCTATTGCCTTGGTATTATCTTCATTGCAATAGAATTTAGCTTTTGTTGTGGTGTGGTCAAATGCGTGGCAAGAACTTTTTGCGCATAGTTCTTGTCACGTGTATGACACAAAAATATTTGGTGTGACAATAGGTCTATTGTGTCACTTTTCTATGTTTTAGTGGCACTTTCCTTCCGCGGCAAAAGCTGGTTTTTTAAGTAGTGTACAATAACCCTAGAATTCATATTTCCATTTTCGGTTGTCCCTTCCATTTCCTCTCCATTATCCACTGGACAGCCATTCAAACCGTTCTAATTTCATCCATTATTGAAAACCCCAAACATCAACTGGTCCACCTTCTTCATCTTCAGACATCCTCTTCACCACTCCAAATAGTCGTTCATTGTTTCTCTCATCTTCAAACCTCAAACACTCAACCGTCCCAGTCAAACTTTGACTCAGCATCTTGAAAATTGCTTACCTCATGTTTCAATCAACGAATTGGTGCCTCGGTGCTTTGATTTATGATTCCGATTATTAGTCAACACAGTCCTCATCTCTAATAAACAAAAGTTTCAAGCTTTGATGGTCAAATTTAGTTGATTGTGACTCTGATGAGTCTTTGACTTGAAAAGCTCGAAGCTTTAACAGTCAATTTTGATTCTTCTCCTTGAATGAAGGCTCGATTCTCTTAGTCATTGTTGACTACTAAATCAAGAGGCTGCTGCTCGGTTGATTGATAAGATAAAAGCTTTGACTTTTTGGTCAAGATCTTCATCTTGGTTTCGGTTCTCTCACAGGTAAAAGGTCGACCTTTTGGTCAATCTTGAAACTGCTCCACCATTGATGAGCTCCGATGAAGTTTGCTCTGTCATGTTGCTTCTATGATCGATTTAAATCTTGAAAATTTTTTACGAGTTCTCTATGCCTTGACTGATTCATGGGCATCTATGAGAAAGGTATAATAGCTTTGACCTCTTTCTATTTCATCCTGATTCCTAAAGACTTGTCCGAATAATTGTTAAAATCAAAATCCATTAAAATTCGATTAATGATTCACTTGTTCATTGCATTGCATTTGTTTGATGAAATCAATTTTTCCCTCCTTCATGATTTAAATTATTATTTATTTTAGATTAGTTTAATGTTTGATAACATTAACAAACATGACAAAAATGACTTATTAATTTAATGAAATCGGTGATATAATTGATTAATGAATCAATCAGTGCATGTCCCGTCGGATTAAGATTTGATGAAACCAAATTTGATTTATGACTCAAATATAGAAAATTGATCTACTTGAAATGATATACTCTACAAAAATGTTGATACATTATGTGCTATTCGATTGAAAAACGGACTAACAGAAATGAGACATAAATTGGGTAACAGACCATCGAGAGAGTGTGGTATGGATCTAGCTCTATATTTATTTCATACTCGTACATTATTATTATCAACACTTTGGGATTATATTGACCATACACTGTCACGTAGATGCATTCACATATATTATCACAGACTATACTATAAAAATAATAATATTAAAATAATATTCATTGATGTTAATTTTTATATGTCTGTATATTGGAAATTTGAGAATAATTTTTGAATTAAAAATATTAATAAAAAGATTTTACTGTGTCACTCTATTAAATTAATTTTGTGTATTTATTTAAGGGGTCGTTCTACTGTAGGGACTCCCTAGTAGGGAACTGCCTACGTGGCAGGATCTGGACCACACAGTTTCCTGAGGTGGAATACACAGTGCCCCTTGTGTGGAAATTGTGTGGTCAGGATCTTCTGCAGCGTGAAGCTGATTCACAGTAGAAAGTCACAGGATAGAATTTTCCTTATTTAAGAGTGTTAGTCTTTGTATTAAATGAACCTCGAAAATGCTTAAGATGTCTAGTTGGAAACTAAACCATCTACTCCCTTGAAACACTAAAAGTTTTTCTAAGAAAATGAGTCTGCAAGAGCCTTCTCACGTATTCAATGCATTACTATTTTCTGTGTGTCATTCAGTTTTCCATGTCATTTCAATTAGTCAATGTTAATTACACTTTCTGGCGATATCTTTACCTTGTGCTTTTGTGTAAAATTCGATTTTTAGAGGTTGAAATAACAGCATTTCGACTTTTAGGAGTAAATAACACATTTTGACTCTCAAAAAGTCGAATTTTGTGTGTGCATAATCTTGTAATATATTGGGTGTTATCACAGATGTAAAATGGCCTTTCATTTAATACACGGCATTTGCATTCTCAACCACTTGTCTATATAATCTCAAAGACAGCAAACTGATCACTTGAACAAGTTGATAAATCATTTTCACTCATGTGAGTTTTATTCTCTTTACATTAGAAATTTGATTTCTCTGTTTATGTTATTGAGAATTATTTGAGTGGTAAGTAATAAGACAATAGTGTGTACAAGTGTGAATACTCTCGTGTGAATACTCTAGTCTGAACACATTTATGTAGAATATCCTGTATATATTCTTACCCTAGATAGATTATAGTAATTAATTTTGATTGATCCTCTGTGAGTGTATATATCACTTGTACTCAAACATAATAAAATTCCATTTTCATATTCTTCCTATTACATTATTATGGTATCGGAGCATTGAATATAATAAAATATCACTTGTACTCAAACATAATAAAATTCCATTTTCATATTCTTCCTATTACATTATTATGGTATCGGAGCATTGATCCTCTCCCCTCCTTCTTTGCTATACGTTGCTAAAACCCAAAAAGAATTAAAAAAATTATGATGCTCTCATTCTAAATGTCTGAAGCCATGTCGAACTCAACCACGACCGCTCCTACTACTCCGGCAACCACTCTTACAGCCATCAACATCGATTGCTCAAGCTTGTTCCTACCAACTACATGGCATGGCATCGACAGTTCACTGCTCTGTTTAAGGGCAACAATCGATGGGCTATATAGACGGCGACCTTCCATGTCCGGCGAAGAAGATAGCCGCCGGTGAACCTAATCCGGCTCATCAAAATTAGGAGCAACAAGACGACTTACTTCTCAAGACTCTATTCGCTTCGATTCATCCCGATCTCACCCTTTACATTGCTCACGCCAACACCGCAAAAAGAGGCGTGGGATAGCCTCAGCCTCCTTTTACGCCACCTTTTCCTGTGGCCGCATCAAGCAATTAAAGTACAATTTGCGCACCACTCTGAAAGGCTCTCTCTCGGTCTCGAATTTACGCACTCAATCAAACAGAAAGACAATGAATTGGACTCTCTTGGCTCTCCTATGGACCAGGATGATTTGACCGATATCATTCTCGCAAATCTTGGCCCCTACTACTCCAATTTGGCACGGGCAATTCAGGCGCGTGATGCTGCAATGAGATTTGTAGAGCTTTATGAGAAACTTCTCGAGTTATGAACCTATCCAACTCCAACCATTGCCGTCCCCTTTTTCACATTTTCCGGCAATGGCACAGGTTGCACTTCCGCCTATAGCCTAGGTTTCGGTTCGGCCTCCTGCTGCAAATGATGGCCGGGGTCTCCTTCCTACTCCCAGGCCTGCAACTTCCTCTAAGACGGTTGAAAACGGTCAAGGCGGTTCTGTTACACGCCGGCCCTATTTGGGCACTTGTCGGCTCTGCGGCGACAAAGGCCATTCACCCAAACGATGTCGTTCCCTGGCTTCTTATGCCTCCAATGCAGGTAATGCTCCTCCGCCTCATCCGCAAGCAAATGCAGTTTCATTCAACTCTGAACCGTGGCTCTTGGATACCGACGCATCCCATCATGTCACACAGGATTTAGCCAATTTATCTCTCCAATCACCGTACACCGGTCCGAGGATCTTATGCTTGGAGATGGGACCATGGTTCCTATCACAAATACAGAGTTCCGCTTCTCTTCCTACCTCTAATATTACTTTTCGCTTAGACAATGTTTTATGTGTTTCCCGATATAAAAAAATCTCATATCCGCATCCAATTTTTGCGCAACTAATAATTGTTCGATTGAATTTTTACCCACTCATTTTCTTGTGAGGATCTCTAGACTAACCACTTTGCCTCCTCCTCCAATGGGAATCACAGAGATGGCGTTTATGTTTGGCCTAACTCACCACCCTTAGCTTTTGCCAAGCATCCCCACAAAATTAACTGGCATAGTCATTTGGGCCATCCAAAGCTTCCTTTATTTTTCAGTTTATTATTTCTCATAATAATTTATCTGTCTTGTCATCCGATTTAAATAATTGCAATGCTTGCTCCTATAATAAAAGTCATAAACTTCCTTTTCACGCTTCCACCCTCAAGTCGTGTCGTCCCTTAGAAATAATTTTTAGTGATTTATGGACCTCTCCTTTTATTTTTGTTGATGGCCATCGTTATTATCATATTTTTGTAGACCATTTCACTCGCTATATATGGTTTTATCCACTTGTTCGCAAATATGATGTTGCTCTAATTTTTCCTAAATTTAAATCCCCCGTTGAAAATTATTTTGACTCAAAAATTAAAACTCTCTACTCGGATAATGGTGGTGAATATATTAGCCTTGCTTTGTTTTTATCTAATAATGGCATCACTCACCTTACTACTCCTCCCCACACCCCTGAGCACAACGCCTATGCTGAAAGACGCCACTTACACAGAGTTGAAACCGGGCTCACCCTCCTCACTCAATCATCCACTCCCATTTCCTATTGGCCTTTCGGTTTCGCCACTACTGTGTACTTAATCAATCGTATGCCCACTCCTATTCTTGCTATGACTTCTCCCTATGAAAAAATATTCAACACCCCACCGAATTACTCCAAATTTCATACATTTGGATGTCTTTTCTACCCTGGCTACGACCCTACACTACCTACAAACTTGAACAATGATCAACACCGTGTGTCTTACTCGGTCACTCCCTCACCCAAGTGCTTACTACTGTCTTGATCCCTCTACCCACAAGATCTACACATCTGGCCATGTCCGGTTCGTCGAAGACGTTTTTCCTTTTGCCCATCCCACCACCCCCCTCTCTACTCTCTCTGATCCAACTCCTTGGACTGGTGATCTCCCTACCTCTCATGTTTCTTCACCCAGCTCTTCCCCGGATTTGTCTCCCCACGCCACCTCCCCCTCCTCCCGCCTCCCAAGACCCCACCCTTCTTCTTCCTCACCTATCTAAGGCATAATGATCCGCTCCAAGCATGGGATCCACAAACCGGTTACTAAGCTTAACCTTCATGCCCAAGCCGTGACTGCTACTGAACCACGCACCGCCAAGCTGGCCCTTCATGACACTGTATGGTTTGCTGCCTTGAATGATGAATATAATGCCTTACTTCAGAACAATACCTGGGAACTTGTTCCACGGGAACCCTCATTTAATATTGTTGACTGTAAATGGATTTTTCATGTTAAACGTCATGCAGATGGCTCTCTTGATAGGTGTAAGGCTCGTCTTGTGGAAAAAGGGTTCACCCAGCGCCCTGGCATCGATTATTATGACACCTTTAGCCCGGTCATTAAGCCTACCACTGTCCGTATTTTACTCTCTGTTGCTCTTGCTCATAAATGGACGTTACGACAGCTCATCGTCAACAATGCCTTCCTACAAGGCACTCTCACTGAAACTGTTTACATGGCTCACTCTCCCGGGTTCATTGATCCTAAAAATTCTACACATCTCTGCAAGTTGAAGAAATCAATCTATGGCCTCAAACAGGCTCTCCGCGCTGGTATGAGGAACTCAAGGCATTTCTCCTATGCATTGGTTTTCTTAATTCCACTGCTGACACCTCTCTCTTTACTTATCGGGTTGATGGTTGCATCAATTATATTCTAGTTTATATAGATGACTTGGTGATCGGCATTGATTCTCTATGGTTGAGAGTTTCATTCGAGGCTCTCTCCTCTCTTTTTCGGTCAAAGATCAGGCACGCTTACTTACTTTCTTGGTCTTGAAGTCACCACAACTCTCTTCGGCTTATTGCTCTCTTGGCGCATTATATTTATGATATTCGGCCAACTATAACATGCTTGAGGCCAAGCCCTCTTCCACGCCCATGCAAAGTGATATCACTAATCTCCTTGATCCATCTTCGATTGTTCTCTCTGATCCTGCTGCATACCGGTCTCTTATTGGTAGTCTACAGTATCTCCAGTTTACACGTCCGGATGTCTCTTTTGCAGTCAACAAACTTGCTCAATTTATGCATCAGCCTACCGAGACTTATTGGGCCTTTGCTAAACGGCTCCTTCGCTACCTCGGTGGTACGACCGAGGTTGGTCTTCAGCTCTACCATCACTCGCCTTGACAAGATGCATGCCTATTTTGATCTTGGTTGGGGTGGAAACAATGTAATTATTCATCTACGGGTGGCGAATCTTGTTTATACGGGCGAATCTTATTTCCGGAGTTCCATGAAACAACTAAGCGTTTCTCGGTCCTCCACTGAAAGTGAGTACAAGTCCGTTGCCAACACAATTTGCCGAATCGAATCGGGTCACCTTTATCCTTCATGATCTCTACCTTCCCTACTACTACTATACTGTGATTTGTTTTGATAATATTGGTGCAACTTATCTCGGCTCAATCCGGTTTTCTATTCTCGGATGAAGCATGTTGCTAAGCATGTTGCTACGTTTTGTTCCTAAGGTACTAGGTTATCAAGTTATATATATTACTTTTAGTTTAGATCAATGTGAAGGTAAATAAATCATATGGTACATAGATTAATAATCAAATGCAACATATGTACATACAACTTATCAAATGCCTTGAATACTTGTACAGTCAATTTTTAAACATATTAGATATATCAAAGTTACATTTGATTTAACCACACCTGAATATGCAACAATATACTTTGATCAAGTGCGTAGATATCTAATAGCTTTGCACACTATAATAATTTATCCAAATTAATCAAGTGACTTTTGTTCCTTGAGATCAATTTGATGGATTTTATCAAAGTAGATGTTAGGTGTAGTACTTAGAAAGATAATTTGTGTAATTGTTTTTAATAATGAATGATGTAATTTATCTCACCTTATTACTTGCTTTGTGGTTGTAAAGTAATGTCTGGCCGCAAACCCTAAGAATATCTCAGTATGAATCGCTTAACTCGGTGTATGGCATGCACGTGAGGATTGAGTTAGTGGTGATATACTTAAAATGTTAGTCCGTGGTGAACTTAATCGAGTTTAGGGTCTCTTGATTAAAACACCAATAATGCACCGTAACACGCCAGGGTGTGATAGTCTTATCCGGATTGTCGGTAGAGGGTACTACGTGGGGCATTTATATATGATGGCATTCATATAGGTGGTGGACCGATTTAATCTGAATTTCTCGGTATAATTCCGTAATCGAGGAATCTTATTAAATCATTAGATGATCATATATGGATCAACCTTAATCCTCAGGTGATCACGAGGTCTTTGCTTGTCTCGGGGTAGTGTTTGATGTGTTAATTACGGTTCACTTAGATATGTGTTCCAAGCCACTTCTCATCATTGCACTATATCTCACGATGAGTGAGTAGTTCGATTTTTCACAGACATGGAATCCATTCCTTCCTGCGGGAAGTTGAGAGACGATCCCTTATTTGTTAAACTAAGAAAGTGATCGATCCGGGTGTTCACATTTGACTAATTAGCTACTAGTCGGATATGTGTACTAATTGATCATCGAGAGGTTGATGGTAAATAAGGATAAGATATTCTCGAGTCGGGTTCACGGAGACTTCCCACTCAGAATGGGGCGATCTATGGAGGTTAATCCGTATGTAGTGATTATATCAATGGGACGCTTATTAACTACATGGGTTGAGTATAAGTATACATCTATAATCGGTAGAGTTCGGGCCGGGTTTATGGTGGCGTAATCCCGGAATTAATAATTAATGTACTTATTACATTCGATGAATAATTAATTATCGGAATTTACTTATATAGGTCATGGCCCCGATGTGAGACACGTAATTGGATTAATAATCTTGTTATTTGGGCTCAATGATAATTAATTGGTGAAATTAATTAATTGATATGCATGAATATTATTTAGTTGAAATTTAAATAATATAATACATATAAAAGACATTTTATGTGAAATTAAAACCTCTTAAGGCGGTGGCGCCATTTGTGATCTCCTTTAGCACAAGAATTGATTTTCTTGTGTTATGGAAAATAAAAGATATTCTCATTTATGTGATTGGTTGTATGACATGTTATTTGGTTTCCTATTGATCAATGATATGTCACAATTATTCATTAAGGAAAATATCTTTTATTTTATTTAATTAATTATTTGTTTAATTAATTAAAACTTGGAGATCATGATTTACTCTCCTATAAAAGGAGAGTTATTCCAAGTGTAGATGGCATTGTAAATTTCGACCACATCACCATAAAAGAGAGAAAAATTGTTTTTCTTGTTTAGGGTTTTAGAAGAAGAAAAACTCTAAGTTTTTCTTGGTGTTGCATATCAAGGAGGTGCTTTTATCAAGAAGGGTGTCCACCAACCGTTTGGAGAACACATCGGAAGATCAGCGCTTTCTTTCCGTTATTGGTAACATGACCTTAAACCCCTTGTAATAGTTTAAGTCCTTTAATTATGTGTTTTGATATATAAATCGTGATCCATCCGCTGCGTGTAGATCTAATTCGTTTAGATCTAAGAACCTGCATCATTCAGTAGAGATATGTAAAATTGATATCTACAGCACTTTCAGTCAAGTTACTAAATTTGCAGATTGATATAACAATAACAACTTGAAGAATTGGAACCAAAATTGCTGTGGCACCTTAGCCTAAATAGGTTCAGCAATATTACAGATGATATTGATTTAAGTGATGTTTCTAGTTCAGTATTAACAAAATCAGATTTTATGTTGATTACCAAGATCATACAATCCTAGGTGTATCATAATCACCCCACAGATTTTCCACTATATTTTCTGTTTGTTACAATTACAATAATTTCCCAAATTCAAAACTGAAAATAATAATACAAAAGAGATTGTTAAGACTTGTTTAACTTTCTGAAAACTTGTTAGTGTTGAACCTTAATGACTGAGTAATGAAGATTCCACTTCTTGATTCAACACACTTGAGCCTTCAGAAAATAAAGCATAAATCAAATGCTTCTGATTGATATTCAAAATACTAAGATTGAACCGATGCAAAGCACACTTAGAACAGCAGGATAGATGAATAAACTGATTGCTAATTGCCAGAACAAGCCAAATTTAACACACACAAAATTTGACTAGAACTGAAATTAAAGTAATCAGAAAAACTTACAACACTGGAAAACAAATTTCCACTTCACAAACGAACCAGTGGCTACTAGACGCGAACCACCTCTCGGCTTTTACGAATCACTAGACACGGATTCGAAGACATGTAGAGTAAGCACTAATTTAAGGTTCAAATTTGAACACCACAGTAACAGATGTTACAGGGGAACAATCAACCCATGCTTACCACTCAAATAATTCTCAATAACTTAAACGGAGAAAACGAATTTCTAATGTAAAGAGAATAAAACTCAGATGAGTGAAAATGTCTGATCAACTTGTTCAAGTGATCAGTTTGTTGTCTTTGGGATTATATAGACAAGTTGTGGAGAATGCAAGTGATGTGTATTAAATGAAATGACTTGGAAAACTAAATGTCACACAGAAAATAGTAATGCATTGAATAAGTGAGAAGGCTCTTGCAGACTCGTTTTCTTAGAAAAACTTTTAGTGTTTCAAGGTAGTATATGGTTCAGTTTCCAAATAGAAATCTTAAGCATTTTCGAGGTTCATTTAATACAAAGACTAACAATGTTAAATAAATACACACAATTAATTTCATAGAGTGACACAGTAAATTTGTTTATTATATATTATTAATTCGAAAATTATTCTCATATTTCCAATATACAGACATATAAAATTAACAGCAATGAATATTATTTTATTATTATTATTTTTATAGCATAATATGTGATAATATATGTGAATGCAGCTAAGTGACAATGTATGGTCAATATAATCCCAAAGTGGTGATACTAATAATGTACGAGTAAGAAATAAATATAGAGGTAGATCCATATCACACTCTCCGATGGCACGGTTATCTGATTTATGTCTCATTTCTGTTAGTCCATTTTTCAATCAGAATAGCACATAACAGATCAACAATTTTGTAGAGTATATCATTTCAAGTAGATCAATACTTTAGATTTGAGTCATAAATAAAATTTGATTTTATCAAATCATAATCCGGACGGGACATGCAATGTCGATTGATATATAACACTGATTTCATTAAATTAATAAGTCATTTTGTCATATTTGTTAATGTTATCAAACATTAAACAAATCTGAAATAACAAATAATTTAAATCTTGAAGGAGGGAAAAATTGATTTCATCAAACAAATGCAATCTAATGAATAAGTGAATCATTAATCTAATTTTAATGGATTTTTATTTTAACAATTATTTAGACAAGACTTTGGGAATCAGGGATGAAATAGAAAGAGGTCAAAGCTATTATACCTTTCTATCAGATGCCCATGAATCGGGTCAAGTCAGAGAGAACTCGGGTCAACCATATCAGCATTTAAATGGAGCATGGAAGCAACAGGATGGGAGCAGACTTCATTGGAGCTCATCAATGGTGGAGCAAGTTTCAAGATTGACCAAAAAGGTAAGACCTTTTACCCGTGAGAGAACCGAACGCAGTATGAAGATCTTGACCAGAAAAGTCAAATCTTTTATCTTATCAATCAACCGAACATCAGCCTCTCGATTTAGTAGTCAACAATGACTAAGAGAATCGAGCCTTCATTCAAGGAGAGAATCAAAATTGACTGTTAAAGCTTTGAGCTTTTCGAGTCAAAGACTCATCGGAGTCACAATCAACAAAATTAGACCATCAAAGCTTGAAACTTTTGTTTATCAGAGATGAGGACTGTGTTGACTAATTATCGGAATCATAAATCAAAGAACCGAGGCATCAATTCAATGATTGGAACAGGAGGTAAGCAATTTTCAAGATGCTAAAAGTTTGAATGGTACGGTTGAGTGTTTGAGGTTTGAAGATGAGAGAAACAATGAACGGCTGTATGAAGTGGTGAAGAGGATGTCTGAAGACGAAGAAGTTGGACCGGTTTATGTTTGGGGTTTTCAATAATGGATGAAATTGGAACGGTTGAATGGCTGTCTGGAGGATAATGGAGTTATGGAGAGGAAATGCAAGGGACAGCCGAAATTGGAAGTAAGAATTCTAGCGTTAGTGTAGTATATGGTGTAATTTGGTGGATATTAGAAAGGGCCAAATTTAGTTGGATAACTTCATGGATCAAGGACCGGAGGTTTAAAGCCCAAGGTTGAATGCAAATTGATTTTATGTTGGGTTGTGATAAACTGATCCAAATATATCTATAAATAATATATAGACGAAGCAATTTAGTCCGTTTCCCTTCAATTACCCGACCCAAACCCGGTTTTTCCAATAAAAAAAAAATATAACCCTACCTGCTTTTGCTCCGGAAGATCTGATTTGACAAAAATGCCGTTTAAAAGAAATTAAAAATAAAACTTCCGCTTCATCCTGCAGAAATTTCTCACCATACATCATTCAAAGTCTGTTCCAATCTTCCATCGAGTCAAAGAAACCGTTCCTCCATTACCCTAATATCGCTTTATCCGCTCCACCACGATTCAAATAATATTCCGGTTGGAAGGTTTCAAATTGTTGACTCATACGAAAGTGAATTTCGGTCCTTCATCATCCTCCTCCGCCTATGGACTGAGAGGCCGAGTCGCGATTTTTGATGGGTTAGCATGGGGTTCTATTGATCCAAGAGATCGACATAAACCATTTAGATTGGTTTTCTACATAGTTTATTTATTATTTTCATTTCAAAGATTATCCTTTGCTAATCACCGCTTTATCCCAAACCAGGATCATACACGCACTCACGTGAACCTCCACTATTCATTGATTTATTTTCCAAGTGAATCCGTTTGATTAAATTGTGTGTGTTTTGTTTTCTTTTTGATTGATTTGGCATCTAATTATTGATTCTCTTGAAAGTTGTGTGCATAGGAAGATGGAGGATGAGAATATATTTCTTCCATCAAAATTATGGGTTCTTTTCCGAATCCCGAGTGATTTTGTTGTTTGTTATGTTTTTTACTTTTTCTGTCCAAGTGAATCCGTTTGATTAAATTTTGTGTGTTTTGTTTTCTTTTTCATTGATTTGGCATCGATTATTGATTCTCTTGAAATTTGTTTGCATAGGAAGATGGAGGATGAGAATATATGTTCTTCCATCAAAGTAAGATTATGGTTTCTTTTCCGAATCCGAGATATTTTGTTCTTTGTTATGTTTTTTTTTTTTTTTCGCTTATCCGAAAATCGCTCCAGATTTTTATTGCAGTATTCGGTATCTTTGAAAAATTGATGGCATGTAGGATATTGATGGTTGTAAAACACGACGTATAGTGACGATCGGTCTTCCCAATCATTGGTAATTGCTTTTCGTATCCCTTTTTGCATTGATTTAGGTTTTTCAATTTTCATTTTCATTCAGTAAGTTTCTTTATTGTGTTGATGCTCTACATTTGTATGTAACATTTTTATGTGGTTGTTGAACCATCATCGCTTTTGTGTCTATTTCTCATCTCATTTTAGTTCCAGAATCAGTGGATCTTTATTTTATTGATTTTTACTAAATGTGTCTCGATGTTGCCCAAGTGTTTTGATGCTTACACTTGAAGCTTAAAATGATTCATTTATATTATGGTTGAATCAGCATATTTGGTTAGTATTTTTGTATTTTGGTTTCTCTCAAGTGTTCATTTGTAGTTTTTTCATTTTTTTTTGCAGATGGAGTGAGTTTAATTTGTAGCCGTACCAAAACGGTTGTAGAGGAAAAGTATAGGAGCCATTGCTACAATGGAAATACAGAACAAAAAGACGAACACCAAGAAATTTAGTTACCCACCAGCAAATGCATTCATTTTCACGTGTTAAGAAGAAACCTTGCACATATGATTTTTTTGGGACATTAAGAAAAAGTATATGTTGTATTCATCTTCCACCTATGATATTTTTTTGTATTCAATTTTGCTGTGAATTGATTCCATTTAGTTGCTTTTAATGAAGCATTTATTGAAAATATAATTTATTTTTTGGTATCGTTTTCATTTCATCCTCAAATCAAATTTCTTTTACTCGGTGTAACCTCTCCACGTCTCCTTCCATCGAATGCACCATCGAGCATTTCTCAAAGCGATCGGTGATGAGCGGAGCGGAACCAGGAGCGGGCGGGGGACGTCGATTTCTTAAGTGGTAACCTCTCCACGCCTCCCTTCCATTGAATGCGACCACCGAGCATATCCCAAAGCGGTCGGTGATGAGTGGGGACGCGTCACGAGATCTTCGTGGTCGGTACAAACGATGACTCGGTTGGTATTGTACTTTACTACACTTAGCCTGTTGTTAAGGGTGAAAATCTATGTTTTATTATGATATATTTTATGGTATTTTCCCTCTTAATTGGATTAATTGCATAATAAATGGCCCTTATATGGAAATATTGAGCATACTAGGTTTTTAAGGACTTAATCGCAATATTGAATAAATTATGTGTTTTCATCGTGAATTATATTTAATTGGACTTTATTACAGTTTGCGATGTTTTCCATGTGTTATAGGTATGCTTATTGTGCTCAAATGATGATCAAAAGGGTTAAAATTCGAGCTATAAAGATTTAAGAAGAGATAATGATCGCATGGAGTGGACAGGAAAAGAGATAGAGATGATTTAATCATGTTTTATTCCAGCTAAACTGACAATCCAAACGGGCGTCTGACAATCCAAACGGGCGTCTAGAGGAAGAATTCAATACTGATGCGTCATGAACTTACTGAACGAACGCCCGTAAGAGAGGCGCAGACAGCGCCCAAGGTGCAAAAGAAGATCGAGAGAGTTTGGACGCTATCCGC